>JAKJMR010017709.1:106905-164153 GCA_024449315.1 Daboia siamensis | reverse complement strand
GGAGAAATATCAACAACCTAAGATATGCAGATGATACCACTCTAATGGCCGAAACTGAAGAAGAACTAAAGAGCCTCTTGTTGCGGGTGAAGGAGGAGAGTGCAAAAGTTAGGTTGAAAATTAACATTAAGAAAACTAAGATCATGGCATCCGGCTCCCTCAATTCCTGGCAAATAGATGGGGAAAAAATGGAGGTAGTGACAGATTTTATTTTCCCGGGCTCCAAGATCACTGCAGATGGGGACTGTAGCCAAGAAATTAAAAGACGCTTGCTCCTCTGGAGGAAATCCATGACAAATTTAGACAGCACACTAAAAAGCAGAGACATCACCCTGTTAACAAAAGTGTGTATAGTCAAGGTCTTCCCAGTTGCAATGTATGGCAGTGAAAGTTGGACCATAAGAAAAGCTGAGCGCCAAAGAATTGAGGCCTTTGAATTATGGTGCTGGAGAAGACTCCTGAGAGTCCCTTGGACTGCAAGGCCATCAAACCTGTCAGTCCTAGAGGAGATTAACCCTGACTGCTCTTTAGAAGGCCAGATCCTGAAGCTAAAACTCAAATACTTCAGCCACCTAATGAAAAGGAAGGACTCACTGGAAAAGAGCCTAATGCTGGGAAAAATTGAGGCCAAGAGCAGAAGGGGACGACAGAGAATGAGGTGGCTGGATGGAGTCACTGAAGCAGTAGGCGTGAGCTTAAATGGACTCCAGAAGTTGGTAGAGGACCGGAAGGCCTGGAGGAATGTTGTCCATAGGGTCACAATGGGTCAGACACGACTTCACAGCTAACAACAACAACAATATGTGGCTATTCAGAATAATTTTTATTTTCACTGTAACCTCTTTAATTAACACACATGAAGCTTATGAGAGTTATGACTCCTTTTACTAGTGTACTAGTTTCTAGATTGTAACTCCTGTTACTTGTTATTACTTCTGTACAGTACAGGGTCCCCAATTATTTATCTTGCCAAACCCTTTTTGAAACAGAAGTGTGCTGTCATAATTCCAGTGATACTGAAATTCATTTCTGAAAGAACATAATACTTTGATTAATGAGGTAAATTTGCTGATTTCAAATAGCTTTTTTCTTTAGCTATTGTCTATATTTACAAAAATAGCATCTTACATATATTTGAGTGTAGTAGGTATCTTAAGCATGCTTTTTCCCAAAATTTGACCTTTAAATTCTTATTTTTCACAGAGGAAAAAAAACCTAAAGTCAAGAAACCAAAATCTGAATTTCCTGTATATACTGTGGCTGAAGCAAATGCATATATACCATCATATGATCATGGAACTTCTATTGAAGAAATTGAGGAACAGATGGATGATTGGTTGGAAGACAGGAACAAATCATTAAAAAGAAAGGCAAGTATATATTTATTTTAAAAGGATAAAGAAGAGTGAAGAGCAGACAGGGAATTATACATTGACATGTTTATTTTCTAATATTTGTAGGTTGCATTTGAGTAAGCAGTCAAAATAATGGCTATCAAATCTGACACGCAAAGTCTCTTATATAGTAAGTTAGGACTGAATTACTTAAGATATATTTAATATTTATAATTATATGTCTGAACTCACTATATTTTTGTAGAATAAATACATTATTAGAACAGCTGTTCTAATTCTGCACTTTGTTTTACTTGTTTTATTGTTTGAAATATTCTCATGAAGATGAGAAGTAACACTGAATGAACACTCCTTTCATCCTGGCACAAAAAAGAAGTGCGTAGATTTTTATTGAGCTCTGTGTAGCCAAGTTATTTGAATTATCGGAAAAGAGTTAGGTTTCAGTCCTTTAAACACCAGGTTTATAGTACATAAATTCTCATTTCCTTACATTTATTTTTCTAATTATCTTGATATATCAGAAAAAGACAAAAAAGGTATACTTCAAGACAGTGCAAAAGTTAATGCTGTTTTTATTGTAATTTGCTACCATATGCATACTATATTATATCTGGCAGTACAAATACTAAACCTACCCCTCTAAAAATGCAAGTTGAAGTGCTAAGAAGTAGAAATGTGTAAGGTGAATCATTTGTTTAGAAAAATTGACATTTCTAAAAGATGAAAGACAAGTGAATTCTAGATATCTAACTCTGTATAAGCTCAATAAGAAAACCATGATTGACAGCAATTCATTTACCACACATTAAGGAAATGAATCTTGGCTTCTGCAAGGAAGCCAAAATGATTGTTATCTTGAATTTCCAGAGCACATTGCCAGTTACCAATGTATGGGGGGAAAAAACTCCACACTTTTCAGAATTTAAAAACTATTAATGAGCTATATGTCTTTCAGAGGATTACAATATGTCATCTGGGTCTTCTTGATGACCAGTAATATACTTGGAGAGTTTCATTAAGATATTTCTAAACACAGTGAACTTTGAAAATATTATATATTGTTTTTTCTCACATGGAAAGTTTCATGGTTGTAATTCTTAACCAATATATATAGAAAGAAGTCTTTTGACCCATCTTTTTAAATAGAATAAATTTACTGTTAAATGCATAACTGCTAAGAAAACATCTGAATCAGCAAAATCTTATGTAAACCTTTTGAATTATTTTAGCCAATTAAAAGTTATTTCCATGCTTATATTCAGTCTCTTGGTTGATTGAATGCAGTGCAACAATGTGACCAATACATTTGTTTCAGAATACTACAAAATGATGACTATAGCATATTATCATAAGATCTCAACACAGCAGTTGTTCCTTTCTGGAAATAGCCAAGAAACCACATTTGGATGCAGTAATAATTTAATCACCTTTAGTGTTTCTCACTACATCTATAACACCTCAATAATTAGCATAAGACTGAGTGAAATAGTGAGTATCATGCAGGCAACAGGAAATCTAACTGACCTATATCCTATGCTGTTAATATGATATACTAATTCTATTTTTTTTAAAAAAGGTATTAAACTAAAGTATCATGTTTAAAGAATAATTAAGATATTTAAACTTTGAAACTATATTTCAGATTCTTAGCATATGTATGTAAGTTTCCATCTTTTAAAGATCTTAATATGACTTCAGAGGCTATTTTTAAAGATCTGGTAGGCCCGAATTCAGACAACCTGATGTTTGTATGTATTCTTCCCTTTCATCCAGAATTGATCCAGTTATCAACAAGCATTATTTTAGGTTGGGGTAAAATGAACCCACCTAAGGTAGTCCTCGAGTTATGAGTGTAATAGAGCCTGCCCATTCCACTCGTAACTCAAAAACTCATAGAGTGAATCTCGTACCTCGAACGAGATCACTCCCTTGCTCGTTAAGATGCACACTGCTCATTAACCACACATGCCGTACCTCAGGATGGGGAAGGCCATGGAGGACCTAGTGATAAAACAGGCCCCCAAGGCTTCCCTGACCCAGTAAGATACCTCATGCTTCCCCCTCCCTTCCTGCCACGCTGGACTCACCTGGAAAAGATCCATCTCCTCTCTGCCATGGTTCCTGCTGTTGCCTGTTTTGAGGCCAGGGAACACTTCTATGCCCCCTCCCGTGGCCCAATCCAGGCTCCAGAGGCCTTTTCCATGCCGCTGTCACCTGGATCTGAGGCCGAGAGACGCTTCACCACCACCCCTCCCCGTGACTAGATCCGGGCTCTGGAGGCCTTTTCTAGACTGCTGCTGCCTGGAAGCAGGCCGCTGAGAACTACATAAGCATTCTCCTGCCTCAGATCCGGGTGGCAGTGGCCTGAAAAAGGACTCTGGAGCCTGGATCAGGACCTAGGGAACGGGAAAGCATCCCCCAGCCTCAGATCCGGGTGGCAGCAGCATGGAAAAGGCCTCCAGAGCCCGGATCAGGCCACAGGGAGATGAAGAAGCATCTCCCAGCCTCAGATCCACACAGCAGCAGCCTGGAAAAGACCTCCGACACCCCGATCAAGCCTCTAGAGGCACATGGAAGCTTCTACCGGCTTTGGTTTTGTTCTCTGTTGCAGAAAATAGAGGCCTAAAGTACCATGAGATAACGAGATCAGTAGTGTGAGATCTCACCCCACTGATCTCACATGATCTTGCATTACTTTAGGCCTCCATTCTCTGTCAATGCACCGAAGGCCTGGAACAGCCAAGAAAGTGAAGGATCTCGATCTTTGAGGATGAGTATTGTAGGCCTGGTGCCTAGGGAGATCCAGGCGGGGGTGGGTAGCGAGGGAATAATTGGGGTGAATGTTGCAGTGCCAATGCGGTTGCTCGTAAGGGCGAATGACTGCTGTGGTGCAGCAACATTCGTAATTTTGGGGCATGCTTGTAAGCACTAGGGGGCACTCATCACATAACTTTGAACGAGCATTAAGTGAACGCTCGTAACGGGGATTACCTATATAGCTATAATGCATATGTATTTGCATGAAATAACAGCAGTTTTGAATCTCAGCCTGTGGTCCGTGGACCCCTAAGGGGCCGCACTGTCATCATAGGAGATCCTCAAAGGCTTGAAGAAATGTTATGATTTAAATCTTGAGTTGTCTTGGGATCTGTGGTCATGGTCTTTGGCCACAAAAGATATTTAAAAGGGATCCATGATGAAGAAAAGGTTGAGAATTGCTGCTCTAGAGTATCTGTGGCAGATAGCCATTCAGACTTTATCTGAAGACCTATGACATCACATCATATGACAACCTGTTCCACTGGCTGATCAACCTATAGGTCTTCAGATTTTGAAGATTGCTAATCCTTAGTCATTTTTTTTTCCTGAAGGCTAAACATACTTATATCCTTGAACTGTTTCTTATAGGACTTGGTTTCCAGACCAATCACTATCTTCATAGTCCTCATCTGCAGTCACTTCACTTTATCCTTATCCTTTTTTAAATTGTGCTATCCATATCTGGGCACAGAACACTGAATAGTATTGACTATATAGAGTGGACTAAATTAATTACATCTGTAAAACCAGATTCTCTAATCTTGTTCATGCACCTAAAGTAAGCACTGCTATTTTAACAGCTGCAGCACACTGCTTGTTGTTAGTTGCGAAGTCGTGTCTGACCCATCGTGACCCCATGGACAATGGTCCTCCAGGCCTTCTTGTCCTCTACCATCCTCTGGAGTCCATCCAAGCTCACGCCTACTGCTTCAGTGACTCCATCCAGCCACCTCATTCTCTGTTGTCCCCTCCATTTCTTCCCCATCTATTTGCCAGGAATTGAGAGGGCCGGATGCCATGATCTTGGTTTTCTTAATGTTTAGTTTCAAGCCAAGTTTTGCACTTTCCTCCTTCACTCGCAACAAGAGGCTCTTTAGTTCCTCTTCACTTTCTGCCATTAGATTGCTATCATCTGCATATCTTAGGTTGTTGATATTTCTCCCAGCAATCTTAATTCCATCTTTTGATTCATCTAGCCCTGCCTTTCTCATGATGTGCTCTGCTTATAAGTTAAATAGGCAGGGCAATAGTATACAGCCTTGCTGGACTCCTTTCCCAATTTTGAACCAATCAGTGGTTCCGTGTCCAGTTCTCACTGTTGCTTCTTCACCCGCATATAAGTTTCTCAAGAGACAAATAAGATGATCTGGTACTCCCATCTCTTTAAGAACTTGCCACAGTTTGTTGTGATCCGCACAATCAAATGCTTTAGCATAGTCAATGAAGCAAAAGTAGATGTTTTTCTGGAACTCCCTAGCTTTCTCCATGATCCAGCATATGTTGGCAATTTGATCTCTAGTTCCTCTGCCTCTTCGAAATCCTGCTTGTACTTCTGGTAGTTTTCGATCCACATACTGCTGAAGTCTAGCTTGTAGGATTTTAAGCATAACCTTACTAGCATGTGAAATGAGTGCAATGATGCGATAGTTTGAACATTCTTTGGCACTGCCAAATACATTGTATTTGTTGCAAAGTCCCCCGGTAAGGTTTTCCCTTCCAGGTTGACTCTTATAGCAGATTCCGTCTACTGTCAGGACCCACCTCAATCCACATCTTAGGAAATAAGAACTCTTGGATGCAAGTTTAGTCCAAAAAGAAAATGTTTACTAGGATGGAATCGATTGTGGCAATACAAGACGGAATCTAACAAAGTTACATTTCAATCCTATATAAAGCATTCCCATTTCAGCCCCCTGCTCTCATCCATTTGGTCAGCCTCCCATCATTTACTTAGATGTCAGGCTCTTCCGTGGGAAAGGGAACTCTCCTTGGTTTTATTGTTATTGCTTCTTCCTTTTTCAGTTGTAAATGAAGATGCGATCCAGATCTGTCTCTCCCTCTCCCTCCCCCAGATCATACGTTTCTCTGTTGTTTGAAGATCCCTTATTTCAATCTAAGTAACCTTCCTCTCCCCCCCTCTCGGAGAGATGGCAGAATCCCCAGAATAAGCACAATGTTCTACCTATACATTTATGAAATGTGATATAAATGGATTCTGACAGCCACCTTTTCTTAATCTCTTCTACCTCTTTTAGTCCCTCCATTTTGGTCCTTTATCATGCCCATTTTTGCATGAAAAATTCCCTTCATGTCTCCAATTTTCTTGAAGAGATTTCTAGTCCTCCCTATTCTATTGTTTTCTTCTATTTCAGGGGTGTCAGACTCAATTTCATTGAGGGCCGCATCAGCATTGCGGTTGCCCTCAGGGGGCCGGGAGGGTGTGGCTTGGGTGCATGTGGCCTACTGGGTGGGCGTGGCTAGAGTGCGTATGGCCTACTGGGTGGGCATGGCCAGCTCTACATCGTTGGCATCAAGGGGGCCTATGGGGGCCTGGGCAGGAGTGGGACAGATCTGAGGGTCTCTGGCAGGAGGAGGGTCTCTGGGCCAGGGCCAAGGCAGTGGGGGCTGTTCCCTCACTGTTTCCAGGATGGCTTCGCGGGCCGCATGAAACCACTTCGCGGGCCGGATTCGGCCCCCGGGCCTTGTGTTTGACATGTCTGTTCTATTTCTTTGCACTGTTCATTTAAGAAGGCATTCTTATCTCTTCTAGCTATTCTCTGGAATTCTGCATTCAATTGGATGTATCTTTCTTTTTCTCCCTTGCCTTTCGTTTCCCTCCTTTCCTCAGCTATTTGCAAAGCTTCCGCAGACAGCCATTTTGCTTTCTTGCATTTCTTTTTCTTTGGGATGGTTTCAGTTGCTACTTCTTGTACGATGTTGCAAACCTCTGTCCATAGTTCTTCAGGCACTCTGTCTATAAGATTTAATTCCTTAAATCTGTTTGTCACCTCTACTGTATATTTATCAGGGATATGATTTAGTTCATACCTGAGTGGCCTAGTGCTTTTCCCTACTTTCTTCAGTTTAAGCCTAAATTTTGCAATGAGAAGCTCATGGTCTGAGCCACAGTCAGCTCCTGGTCTTGTTTTTACTGACTGTATAGAGCTTCTCCATCTTTTACTGCAGACCATATAGTCAGTCTGATTTCTGTGTTGACTGTCTGGTGATGTCCATGTGTAGAGCCATCTCTTGGGTTGTTGGAAAAGAGTGTTTGCTATGAACATCATATTCTCTTTGACAAAATTCTATCAGGTTGTGCCCTGCTTCATTTTGTACTCCAAGGCCAAACTTGCCTGTTATTTCAGTTATCTTTTGGCTTCTTACTTTAGTATTCCAATCCCCCATGATGATAAGGACATCATTTTTTGGTGTTAGTTCTATAAGGTGCTGTAGGGCTTCATAGAACCGGTCAATTTCATCCTCTTCAGCACCGGTGGTTGGGGCATAGACTTGGACTACTGTGATATTGAATGGTTTGCCTTGGATTCGAACTGAGATCATTCTGTCATTTTGGGGATTGTATCCTAGTATTGCTTTTCCTACTCTTTTATTGACTATGAAGGCTACTCCATTTCTTCTGAGGGATTCTTGCCCGCAGTAGTATACCTGATGGTCATCTGAATTAAATTCACCCATTGCTGTCCATTTTAGTTCGCTGATTCCTAAGATGTCGATGTTCAGTCTTGTCATCTCTTGTTTGACCACGTCCAGTTTCCTTGATTCATAGATGTTACATTCCAGGCTCTTATGGAGAAAAAAATCTTTACAGCATTGGACTTTCCTTTCACCACTAGATACATCCACAGCTGAGCGTCCTTTCAGCTTTGGCCCAGTCGCTTCATTCTTTCTGGAGCTACTAGTACTAGCCCTCTGCTCTTCTCCAGGAGCATATTGGACGCCTTCCGACCTGAGGGGCTCATCTTCCAGCATCATATCTTTTTTTCCTTTTAGTACTGTCCATAGGGTTTTCATGGGAAAGATACTGGAGTAGGTTGCCATTTCCTTCTCCAGTGGATCATGTTTTGTTTTTTTTTATTGAAAAGTTTTTCAGTACATTTTATCTTTAACATCCCGACCCCCACCCCCTCCCTCCCTTCCCAACCCAATCCCACCCTCTTACCCTCCCCTTCCCCCCTCCCCCCTCCCCGACCTCCCAGAGCTGAATACAAGGTATAAAAGTAAAAAAACAATCATAAACTACCATATGCTAATAACAATAAACTATTAAATCTACCGCACTTTAGCTCTTATAAAATGACTACAAGCAATATAAATATCAATACTTATTCAAATGCTAAATGAAACTTTTTAGTCCCATATTTATTCTGAATGTAATCAATCCATTTTTTCCACTCCGCATTATATCGTTGCTGCGAATGGTCTTTCAGATACGCTGAAATCTTCGCCATTTCTGCCAGGTTAGAAACCTTTAAAGTCCATTCTTCTATAGTCGGCAGTTCTTCCTTCTTCCAGTATTGCCCTATTAAAAGTCTCGCTGCCGTAATCAAGTTCAGCATTAGCTTAATGTCCACAACAGTAGTATCAGTAATAATGCCCAGTAAAAACAATTGCGGACAAAACTTTATCCTTTTCTTGAATATCTTCTGCATATTCCACCAGATTTTAATCCAAAATGCTTTAACCTTTTTACAAGTCCACCATATATGAAAATACGTTGCATCTTCGCCACCACATCTCCAACATTTAGGCTGATAATTCAGATACATACTTGCTAACTTTTTAGGATCTAAATGCCACCTATAAAACATTTTATAAAAGTTCTCTCTTAAATTTTGAGCTTGTGTAAATTTTACATTTCTCACCCAGATCTTTTCCCAAGTGTCCATTGTAATAACTTCCTGAATATTCTGCGCCCATTTTATCATACAGTCTTTAACAATTTCTGTTTCTGAATCAATTTCTATCAATGCAAGATATATCTGTTTGATATGTGCTGGGCCCTGATTTCTAATTTGCTTTACCAAGTTTTCATCGTTCATTAAAAAACCAATTTTCTGATCTTCTTTCCATCTGGCTTGTAATTGCCCATACTGGAACCAGGTTTGAACAATTTTTTTTCCTCGTAAAAAATTATATGGCTTCAAACACCATACGTTCCTCTCCAAACTCAAGATTTCCTTATATGTAGTCACATCATGTTTGAATCCAACATTTATGTTCTCTATTGCGTGTTTCGGTATTGCCCATAAGGGTATCTTGTAGTTTAACTTATATCTATGCTTTTTCCAAACTTGCAACAAAGCATGTCTTAAAATATGCATCTTAAACACATTATCTACCTTCTTGTCATACAATAAATATGCATGCCAACCAAATAGCAAATCATGACCTTCAAGATTTAATAATCTCCCTTGTGTTAAATTAATCCAATCACTTATCGCTGATAATGCAGCAGCTTCATAATATAATTTAAGATTGGGCATTTTTAGACCACCTCTTTCATGGTATCCTGCATAATTTTAAATTTTACCCATGGCCTTTTCCCTGCCCAAACAAATTTATTAATACCCTTCTGCCATTCCTCCAAGTTTGAATCCTTTTTAAGAATGGGTATCATTTGGAACAAAAATAGAAATTTTGGCAAAACATTCATTTTCACTGCTGCAATTCTTCCCAATAATGACAATTGTAATTTTTTCCAACTGTCCAATTCTTTTTGAACTTTGTTCCATAGCTTTTCATAGTTTTTTTTGTATAATTTTACGTTTGAGGGTGTCAAGTATACCCCCAAATATTTAACCCTTTCAACAATTTCAAATCCAGTTAACCTTTCTAAAGCTTCCTTTTGTAATACTGTCATATTTTTAGATAACATTTTAGTTTTTTGTATATTAACCTTAAATCCAGAAACTTTCCCATATTGCATTATTAACTCCATCAATTCCATAACAGAATTTTCTGGCTGTGTCACCGTAATAACCAGATCGTCCACAAACGCCCTCAATCTATAATCCTGATCTCTTATTTGAATTTCCTTAATTATTTCCGAATTCCGTATTTTAATCAATAATATCTCCAATGTTAGAACAAATAATAAAGGTGATAGCGGGCACCCCTGCCTCGTACCCTTTTCAATATTACACATTTCAGTCAGACTATTATTCACAATTATTCGAGCTGTTTGCTTTTGATATAATGCCCTGTTTGGTTGTAAAAATTCATCCCCAAAATTCATTTTGTCTAATACTTTCATCAAAAATTTCCAATCCAATTGATCAAAGGCTTTTTCAGCATCCAAAAAGATCAATGCTGCAGGGATCTGGTTATTCCTTTCCAAAAATTCCAACAAATCAACTATATGCCTCACATTATTTTTCATTTGTCTACCACTTATAAACCCAGTTTGATCACCATGAATTACCTGTTGCAATACCCTCATCAGTCTGTTAGCTAAAACCTTAGCAAATATCTTGTAATCCGTGTTCAAAAGTGATATTGGCCTATAATTTCTTGCTTGAGTAACATCCTGATCTTCCTTCGGAATCAAAGAAATAAAAGCAGTTTTCCAAGACGGAGGCACTCCTCCCCCCTTTTGAATTGTCTGAAACAATTCCTTTAGTGGCTTTATCATGTCAAACTGTAAATTTTTATAATACACAGCTGTCAAATCATCCGTACCTGGCGCTTTACCCACTTTTAACTGTTTGATTCCCAAAAATATTTCTTCCTCAGTTATCAGTTGATTCATCTCTTCTTTTTGTTCTTGCGTAAGAACCGGGATGCTAACGTCCCTCAAATATACATCAATGTCTGTTTCATTAATCTTATCTCTATCATATAACTTAGAATAAAAATCAACAAAAGTTTCCTTAATAAGATTCTGCTGATACACAACCTTACCCTTATATTCTATTTTATCTATATTAGAAGCCCTTTGCTTCTTCCATAGCATATAGGCTAACCATCTACCTGGTTTATTGGCTTATTTTTTGTCAGAACTCTCTGCTATGACCTTTCCGTCTTGGGTGGCGCTGCACGGCATAGCTCATAGCTTCATTGAATTATGGAAGCCCCTTTGCCACGACAAGGCAGTAATCCATGAAGGGGATTACACTACTGGCTCATGTTTAATGTGAAGGTGACAAGGATACCCAGATCCTTTCCGTATGTACTACTGCCAGACTCGGTTATCCGATGCTATACTTGTGCCTTTCATTTTTCCTACGCAAATGCAGAACTCTACATTTCTCCCTACTAAATGCCATGCTGTTCAGCACTGGCCATGTCTGCCCAGATCTTTTTGAAACTTCAGTCCTTCATTTAAAGCAATGTTCCTTAAACTTGACATTGTTAAATGAGTGGACTTCTACTGGGAGTTGACTGGCTGGGGACCTCTGTGAGTTGGAAGTCCATACATCTTAAACTTGCCAAATTTAAGAAATACTGATTTAAAGTTTAGTCATGCCCCTCAGTTTTTTATCACCTGCAGATCTGAGAAGTGCTTCTTCAACTCCTCCATCCAGGACAATCTCAAAGATTACTGAGAATAGAGTCATGAATCCCTGTTATTGCTTTTAGTGTCCAGCCTAGGATGTAATATGTTTGGTCCTGGAGATTTGAATTCATATCCACAATATCTTGTCTTGTGTTCTGAAATGACTCTAAAAGGTTTTGCCCAAGCTTCTACATGACAGTCTTTTATACTCTTAAAGACATTTCCCATATCTCCCTATGGCATTCTTCTTCTTAATCTTTTTTCCATGCTCCTTTGAGTACACTCCTGTATATTAATTTCTTTTTAAAATGTGGTGCCCAGAACTGAATACAATATCCTAAGTATGATCTGATCAGTGCAGACTTTGTTTCATTAAACCAGCTTCCTTTTTTTGACATTTTTTATACTTAAAAGTAGTGTGACCCAACTTAAAAAACAAACAATAAGAAATTTAGTTTCAGTCAGTATATTAGCGATTAAATATTTTAGAAAATTAAGGAAAAAATCCATTATGTTATAGGTGTACCTTTTTGTATATAATAAATGCATACTTTATTGCACTTAGTATTTATATGTAGATTTTTGAATTTCAGTAATGGCCTGGATGTAATTGCAGAGTTAAATAATTGCTCAAAATTTAACAAAAGATGCAGGAAAAGTAATGGCTAGAATCACAAGCTAATTCTAATTAATGAAATCTGTGGTTTCATTAATACTACTTTAATATAAATTAAATACTAATCACTTTTTTTATTCCATTCCTAGAAGCAGTTCCTCCTTTTTTTAAAACCTCCAACACCACAGTGTGGTATAGTCAAAAAAGATATTTTGGCTAGACATTGCTTTTTTACAGTGTGAGCATTCCTAGTGTTCTAAAAATTATAATTATAACAATTATATTCCATAGTATCTTTATTTTTTTCTTGGCCAAATGCACTATTTTCTTAGAAAATCAAGTTGCTCCTGAGTGTCTCCACCAAGTTGTTTTTGTTTTGCTATGCGTGATTGTGTAAAAACAATAACTGGGTATAACCTATCTGGAAGGCACTGGTCTGATACAGACTATGTTAACAGCTAATCTAGATTCAGTTGATCAGACTGAAATGGGAAGGAGGATTTAGTCTTGGAAATTGTGCTAGCAATTGTGCTATAATTATCACTGGGACAGGTAATATTTTGTAAATATGAAAGAAATAATACATTTGAAAAAGTATTTGTTGTGTTTGGTTAATCATTGATGAGTACATAGTTTATTAATAGTATTTCAGTTGGTTAATATATGCATATGAATAAGCAGGGGACGCGGTGGCTCAGTGGGTTAAGACGCTGAGTTTGTCGATCAGAAGGTCGGCAGTTGGCGGGTCGAATCCCGAGTGCCGCGTAGCAGAGTTGAGCGTCTGTTACTCGTCCCAGCTTCTGCCCACCTAGCAGTTCGAAAGCACGTAAAAATGCAAGTAGAAAAATAGGGACCACTACGGTGGGAAGGTAACAGCGTTCCGTGCACCTTTGGCGTCTAGTCATGCCGGCCACATGACCACGGAGAAGTCCTCGGACAAGCGCTGGCTCTTTGGCTTTGAAACAGAGTTGAGCACCGGCCCCTAGAGTCGGAAACGACTAGCACGCATGTGCGGGGGAACCTTTACCTTTTACCTTATATGAATAAGCAGGATAACCAGTTTTTCTGAAGAAGAAGGTAAACAAATTTCTTGAATGTTTATGTAATGATGAAATGCATCAGAGAGAGAGGGAGGGAAGGAGGGAGGGAGGAAGAAAAGAAATATTTGCAAAATATTAAAAGTCATGTCTTAGCAGAATTAATGGAGTTTGCATTGTATAAGATAGATAAAATTTGTTCATGCATAACTTTTAAAGGAGGTTTCTTGAAAATGTATTAACCATCTCTAATGCAAATCAACATGTTAAATAAATAATGGAATGTACAACAGAAAAGAGTGTTATCACAAGTGAAATTAGAAGCTTTTTGCTTTTACAGAACCATACTGTGTGGTTCAATGAATTTCAGTTGGCAGAGTTCAGGAGAAGGGGCCTCTGCTGTGGCTCCTGATTTTTGGAATATCTTACCCTCTGGGGTGATTTCGGCTTCCACCTTTCCGACCTTCTATAAGAGCCTGAAGACCTGGCTCTGCCAAATTACAGACTGGACATACAAACCAGGAGGTATGTTGTCTCCCTGGAGCAAAAATCAATGTGGCCAAAAACCTAACCAAAATAATTAGACCCACAGATCACTACCCTTTCCTCCTCCTTCACATTGGAATGAATGACACAACAAAGAACCTGAGTACAATATTGAGAGATTATAAGCAACTAGGCAATAAAGTTAAGGAGTAGTAGTGTTCTCATGTTCTCCAATGAAAGGCCAAACCCACCCCCCCATTGTGGGGGAAAAAGAATTGTAGAAATAAACCACTAACTAAAAGGTTGGTGTCACCAAGAAAGCTTTGGTTTCCTGGACCATGGACTGCATTTCCTATGTGAAGGACTCTTGGCAAGGGATGAGCTGTACCTCACTAAAACAGGGGAAAATGTACTCAGAAAAAGACTGGCCCAACTTATCAGGAGGGCTTTAAACTAAAATTGAAAGGGAAGGGTGACCTGATCTTCAGAATCTCTAGAACACAAAACCAGTCATGAGTCCTAAGAAAACAAATGAGGGAGGGATGAGAAAAAAGAAAAACTCCAACAACAATCAGGAGATGCAGGAAACATACCCACGGACAGGCATAAAGGTCTTAAATGCTTATATACAAATGCTTAAAGTTTGGGAAACAAATAGGGTGAACTAAAAGTAATAGTACACGAGGGAGGATATGACATAGTTGGCATTAAAGAACTCTGGCAGGACGAAACCCATGAATGGAATGGACTGATGGATGGATACAAATTATTCAAAAGAAACAGTTCTACAGAAAGAGGAGGGGGAGTTGCACCATATGTAAGAGAACATTATATATCTACAGACATGCACATGATCCAAGATAAAATCTCTCCAGAATGTATATGGGAAAAGAGAAAAAAAGTGACATTACCATAGGTGTACATTACAGGCCATCCAACCAATCAGAAGAAATAGATGAACTCTTTGCCAACCAGTTAAGAAATGTATGTAGGAAGCATACCACAGTAGTAATGGGAGACTTCAACTATCCAGATATCAACTGGGAGACCAACTCTGCAGTGAGTGGGAGATCAAACAGATTCTTAACCAACATAGCCGACAACTTTATCATCTAAAAGATAGAGGAGGGAACCAAAAGTAAAGTTATAGTGGACCTAATCCTTATTAATCGAGAAGAAGTGATAGATGGAGTTGAAGTTGCTGGAACCTTGGGTGAAAGTAACCACATCATGCTGTAATTCAATATAATGCAAACACAAACAATAAAAAATAATCCCACCAAACTTCAAAAAAGCTGATTTTAAAAAACTCAGAGAGAACCTACGAAAGATTCCATGGATGAAAATCCTAAAGGGGAAAACAATGCAAGACTATGAACCAGCAATATGTAGCGGCAGCCAAAAAAGCTAATACAATCTTGGGTTGTATAAACAGGCATAGAATCAAGATCACGCGAAGCATTTGTACTGCTTTATAAAACCCTAGTAAGACCACACCTGGAATACTGCAACCAATTTTGGTCACGATATTACAAAAAAGATGTTGAAACCCTGGAAAAAGTTCAGAGAAGAGCAACTAAAATGATCAAAGGCCGGGAGACTAAAACATACGAAGAATGGCTGCAGGGCAGAATTTGAGTAGCAAATGTTTAGATTGATATGGCAAGAGAAGGGAAGCTATATGAGTTTTAGAAGCAGATAGTGGAAACAAAAAAAAGCTTTTAAATAGAAAATATTTAGCTGTTTTTGTATATCCTAGGGCAGTACTTTTCCTGACATTTGTTCACTGATAAATTTTGCATTGTTCACAATCATAAATCATAGTCTCTTTGAAGGCACTATGATTCTATTGTCATGGTTCCAATAGATGAAACCCATCAAAAGAACTTAGAGGCAAAATTCTTCCTTAAAGAACGTTTATTCAGGATACAAAGTATCGGCACTACATAGTTGAACCCCAAAACTAAATTCTCTCCCCCCAGATACAAAGTAACAATACAACTCCCACCCCCAATAAACTCATAAATCATATTTCCCAATTAGCTTAAAGCGTGGGCTTTCTCCTCAGCCCCACAGCCCGCCAAAACGTAATCAGCTTGCCCTTGGTTCCCACAGCAGTGTTATTATTATGGCTAGCTGAGCTTACATTCCAACACCCCCCGCCACTGCACTTGATATCTAAAGCGAGAAAATGGCTGCATTTTCATCAGTTGTCAGAGCGGGAATATCCAATGTTAGCAGCATTGACGTCAATCTCTAAATGATATGGGAAAACATAATATTACTGGATTTTTATGCTGCACATCTCACTGATACAGGGACTCTGGACAATTTACACTACTATAGTAAAAGTTAGAAAGTAGAAAAAGCCATTAAAATAGAATAAAAAAGTTAAAAAAATAAAATTAAAAATGAAGGTGATGGGCAGCCTGGGGTAAGGTAATTCCTCAGATGCCCTGGATCCATGCCATAAAGGACTTTAGAAGTAGTAACCAACATCTTGAATTGGACCTGGAAGCAAACTGGCAACCAGTGCAATTCTCATAACAGCAGTGTCACATGTGCCACCCATGTGGCCTTCAGAACTATCCGCACCACTGCATTCTGTATCAGTTGTAGCTGGTACAGAATAGAAATAATAATATGGCTAGCAATATTGCTGTTGGTGGGGCTGCCATATCTAGGCTGCACAAATTCAGATGATCATTAGAGAACATGAAAGAAATACTGAAAGTCCAACTTGGAATGATGGTGCTATTTCATTTTTATATTTTATATTAGATTAAAAAATGATTCAAGAGCTTCTCCTCCCTTTGTCTTGGCATTGCCAGTGAAATCTGTCCTTAGTTTTGGAAGAAAGTAAAACGCTCTGTACGAGCTCCAACAATATAAAATGTATCATAAAATTAATCTAATGTAAATAATATTTGAGCATAGTAGATCTAAGTAATGTCAATGGATTGAGCATTAATATTTTAAACAGTTGTAACTGATGAAAATGTGGTTTTATTCTATGAAAGCTTTTACTCTAAATTAATCTAGTCAATATTGTCAAGTTTGCAGAAACAGCAAAAATCAAAAATAATTTTCTTAATTATGGTCCATCTAGAGACCTGGTGATGATTCTCAGGAGATAGGAATGCCAGAATTGATATGTTATTAATTGGACTAGCTTATAATAGCCTCAAAATAAAAATGAGATAATAATGCTTGTTTTAATAGATGAAAAAAACCAGAATATTCTTCACAGAATCTGTTCGTATCAATCATGTTTGTTGTACCAAGCTACTAGGGAATTTTTATGCAGCAGTGTTCGCTTTCTGTCTTTTGATGGTTAAGGTATTCAGGGGTTCTGTTAAGGGGATGGCGGCTGAGAAATGGTTTGAGTGACAGAGAAAGGAATAATTTTTCCTCTGACTAGAGCTGGATGAATTTTGTTATGTTGAAGTTATCTCTCTTTTCTTGTCATGATTCATAGGCTCCATCTCTTTTTCCTTCTATTTCTAAGAAAAGGCAGTTTGGCTTCTTCTGCATACAAGGCTTGTTAGATTAACTTTGTTCTGTTCTAGTTCTAGCATTTTTATAAAAATGATTGTTAAATTGTACTAATACAGTTAAGAAATTATGTTGCAGATCACTATTTGACATTTGAGCTTTGCTGTTAAATTTGTTGATTGAAAAAGTTAACAAAATTAAGTTGTTGATTAATATGATCAAATACATTAAAGACCTGTGTCATCTCTTTAAATATGCTTTCAGAGAGTGAGACGTTATAGGGCAAGACAACAAATCACTCTGGAAAGCCATGTACTTAGAAAAACTAAACTAGTAAACCAATTTCTTCAATTGGTTCACTTAAACCAATTTAACTGAAGGTAATCCCAATTTTCCATCTGTCATGGTCTACCTTACTTCAAAAGGTAGGTCTGACTTTTTAAGGAGCCATTATATTTAATATATGGGTACAGCTGAATTTAGAGTTAAGATTTGTATGAAATGGTTCTGGTACTAAAAACTGGATTCAGATTTCAGGTCAAATAATCATATTTCACCTAATAATAGGTAATTTTTTTTACCCCCAAAATCCTAAAAGAACAAGAAGAATATGAGTAAATTTGAATAAATGAAAATAACAGGAGTGGAGGGGGAAAGATTAACCCAATGATGGTGAGTGCTGGCCAACAGCACTATTCTCAAAATCATGCCCATTACCATGTGATTATTGGAGGCTGGAGGTCATGTAAGAATGGGGTGAGTTCTTGCATGGCTTCATGAGCCTCTGGAAAATCACATGAGTACAGGGTATGCTTCTAGAGGGTTCTGGAGGCTGCAGAGGCTGTGGAAGAACATTTTTCAAAGCTGCTTTAAAAATGAAAGCCTTAGGCAATCTGGAGCAGTCTCAGGTAGGCTACAGTTATCTGTCAACAGAAAGTGTATCATGGCAGATCTTGGAAAGTACTGGGCTCTTGGGCAATAGCGCTGGTCCCTAAGGCTCACGCTTCTTGGATAATGGTGCAAAGTGGCCTTTTACACTGGCAGTGATGGCACTATGGCTGAAATCAGGGCCTGGGCCTTCACTTCAGAACCAACTGCTGCTATTTAGCATGGCCTAGGGTGGGGGAAGATAAAGAATTGGGTTTTTTGTTTAGGTGCGTGTGTCTGTGTGTTTGTGTAAGAAAGAGAGGGAGAGGGAAAAAGAGAAACTGAGATAGAGATCAGCAGAATTTTTGAATTTTTCCCAAAAAAGTTTGCCATCACTGGACTAGGCCAATAGATAAGGGGGGAAAATGACATAATTCAGTTGTTTTTTAAAACAAGTTCAGAAGTATCAGGTATTCAAATGTTAACAAAAAGGAATGTAATCAGTCATTGCTGAGCATCTGCTATTTTCTTTTGGGGGGGGGATTTTATTTTTTTATTTTTTATTAGTTTTCCAATATTACAATAGTATCTTTAAAAAGCAAAATGATGTCTGGGTTATAATAATTCCATTTCAGACAAATCTCCAAATTGTTGTAACCAATACTTCCTCTCTTATTTCTTTTAATACAAATTATCTCTTATCTAATTAACATACTTCTCATTGCTATCCATTAGTCATTTAATAGTTTTCTTATATTTGTCAATACTTTAGTATATTTTATATTTTAACATTCCATCTTTAAAACATCAAACACCTTATATATTTTTCCAGTTTTAATTTTACATTGATATTAAAATTAAACATTTAAAATTTCTCATCTTCATATTGCTAAATAACCTCCTTTCCCTTTACACAATTTTTCCAATACCTAGTAATGTAAATACACTTCTTATTTATCTCATTTCCATATCAGTGTTAGTAGTACAATATTAAAATGGTAGTCATTAGGATACCAATTGCAAGGAGGAGAAAGAGGAGGAGGACAATATAATATTCTTATTTCTCATTTATAGTTTCCACATATTAAAAATTAACCAAAATTTCTTCCGTTTCAACATTTAATATATCCTTTCATGTCACTACATCCAAGTATATTAGTTACATTCTATCATTCTTAACATATATACATCTTATTCCATGTCATTTAAAGAGCTCAATATTTCAATGTTAGTATTCATACATCTATGTTTTTTTTAATTAATCAGCATTTTTATCTACTCATCAAAACAATCTCGTAATCCAAATACAATCTTGTCTATTTTGGTATTATCTATTTCAGGCCTCTTAAGAATGTCCATATTTCTTCAATCTTATTCTTGCTTTTTTCCTTTGCTATGTCATTTTTCACTTCTTTGCCTCAGGGTCATCAAAGCATTCTTGCGTTATATCATATTGAAGCAGCTCTCCAGTCTCCATTTTTGAAGAATTGAGGAGTCTGTTAACAGCACCAGATCTTCTCATTATTTTTGCCTCTTGATATAATTGTCCTGGACTGAATAAATTATGATCTTCAAAAATCTGTATTTGTTGAATATTTAATTCTTCTGCCAATGTATTTGATTGTTCAATTTCTTCTGTTAAGTTTTGTGCCGATAAAATATTAGTTGTAGTCACAGTTTGAGTTTGTTTCTTCGAGATGCTTTCTAATTCTTTTCCAAAAGCTCTTATTTCATCACCAGCTGTAGAAAGGAACTGATATGTTTGATAAGATATTTCCCACATAGCATAGATTTGTTTTTGAAACTCTTCCATGGTAAAGTTTCACATCTGGTGTTCAAGGTTAATCTTATCTTGTTTTTCTTAAATATTTTCTTGATTTTTTTTAAAGAGAAAGTCAGGTTGCAATTTCAGGTTTAGCCACTGGGTGTCCCCCAAGTACTTGAAAGTTTTTTTTTTAGTCCATTTCTTTTTTCAATGTTTTTTTTTTTTTTAAAAAAAACACCCCTGAGCTTACTTGCCACTTATTTGAAAGGAGGGTTGAATTCCCCCCTCCCTCTCCACAGGGGGGAAGGTACTTAGTAGCTTATTTAGGTGAAAAGAAGAAGATTAAGGTATAAGAGAGGAATCTTACCCCCCCGTCTCTTCTACGCTGCTTTAATGTTGCATGATGGTAAGTTTGACTTCGGCTGTCTGCGGCCTAGTAACTGGCCATATTACTATGGTCAGTCTTTTGTCCGCCGGTACAAAGAGAATGCAGGCACTGGTTGCGGCTCCTCCGCATTTCTGCAAAAACCCCTTCTATCTGATCACCCCTCCAAGGCGGCTCTCCGGCCCTTTTAGGACCCCCCAGCCATGCGAAAACTGGACGTGGAAGATGAGAGCCTCCTCCAGATGTCCATGTCGGCTGGCTTGGCAAACCAGAAGTCAGCATCTGCTATTTTCATAGGACCTATGTCCTAAATGAATTTCCTTAAGAAGCAAATTGAATGAATTTACTGTATAACAAGAAGCAACCAAAACTATCAGGTGGCTCAGGCACCTTTTCCTAGGGGAAAAAGGCAGAACTCTTTGTTGAGTGAATTGAACATCATATTAAACTGTGATTCAGCTTTTATTAGTTTAAATATAGCAGGGTATATATCAATTGTGCTGTGTTAATTTGGATTAGGATTAAGTGTTAATGGAAACCCAGTGGAGATACTCATGTAGACAAGCATCCTTCACTGTCAAAAAGGTCCTATTTGCTTAAAAGCTTCCACACATAGAGTTACCACTTGCTCTCCTGTGGATGCTTGTGGATAATTTGTGTGTATGTATCTCATCTTGCCCAATCAAGTAACACATGGAATATTCTTTTTTTTTTTGAAAAATTTTTCAATACATTTTATCTTTAACAAAACAACCCCTCCCCACCCCCTTTTTCCCTTCTCAACCCAACCCCACCCTCCCCTTCCCTCCTCCCCGACTTCCCAGAGCTAAATACAAGGTATAAAAGTAAAAAACAATCATAAACTACCATATGCTAATAACAATAAACTATTAGATCTATTGCACTTTAGCTCTTGTAAAATGACTACAAGCAGTATAAATATCCTATCAATACTTATTCAAATGCTAAATGAAACTTTTTAGTCCCATATTTATTCTGAATGTAATCAATCCATTTTTTCCACTCCACAATATATCATTGTTGCGAATGGTCTTTCAGATACGCTGAAATCTTTGCCATTTCCGCCAGGTTAGAAACTTTTAAAGTCCATTCCTCTATAGTCGGCAGTTCTTCCTTCTTCCAGTATTGCCCTATTAAAAGTCTTGCTGCCGTAATTAAGTTCAGCATCAGCTTAATGTCCACAACAGTAGTATCAGTAATAATGCCCAGTAAAAACAATTGCGGACAAAACTTTATCCTTTTCTTAAATATCTTCTGCATATTCCACCAAATTTTAATCCAAAATGCTTTAACCTTTTTACAGGTCCACCATATGTGAAAGTACATTGCGTCTTTGCCACCACACCTCCAACATTTAGGCTGGTAATTCGGATACATACTTGCTAACTTTTTGGGATCTAAATGCCACCTATAAAACATTTTATTTTCTCTCTTAAATTTTGAGTTTGTGTAAATTTTACGTTTCTCACCCAAATCTTTTCCCAAGTATCCATTGTAATAACTTCCTGAATGTTCTGCGCCCACTTTATCATACAATTTTTAACAATTTCTGTTTCTGAATCAATTTCTATCAGTGCAAGATATATCCGTTTGATATGTGCTGGACCCTGATTTCTAATTTGCTTTACCAGATTTTCATCATTCATTAAAAAACCAATTTTCTGATCTTCTTTCCACCTGGCCTATAGTTGCCCATACTGAAACCAGGTTTGAACAATCTTTTTTCCTCGTAAAAAGTTATACGGCTTCAAACACCACACATTCCTCTCCAAACTTAAGATTTCCTTATATGTAGTCACATCATGTTTGAACCCAACATTTATGTTCTCTATTATGATTTTCGGTATTGCCCATAAAGGTATCTTATAATTTAACTTATGTCTATGCTTTTTCCAAACTCGCAACAAAGCATGTCTTAAAATATGCACCTTAAACACATTATCTACCTTCTTATCATACAATAAGTATGCATGCCAACCAAATAACAAATCATGACCTTCAAGATTTAATAATCTCCCTCCAATCGCTTATCGCTGATAATGCAGCAGCTTCATAATATAATTTAAAATTGGGCATTTTAAGACCACCTCTTTCACGCATATCCTGCATAATCTTGAATTTAACCCGTGGCCTTTTCCCTGCCCAGAAAAATTTATTAATACCCTTTTGCCATTCCTCCAAGTTTGAATCCTTTTTAAGAATGGGTATCATTTGAAACAAAAATAAAAATTTTGGCAAAACATTCATTTTCACTGCTGCAATTCTTCCCAGTAATGACAATTGTAATTTTTTCCAACTGTCCAATTCTTTTTGAACTTTATCCCATAGCTTTTCATAATTATTTTTATATAACTTTACATTTGAGGGTGCCAGATATACCCCCAAATATTTAACCCTTTCAACAATTTCAAATCCAGTTAACCTTTCTAAAACAGCCTTTTGTAATACTGTCATGTTTTTAGACAACATTTTAGTTTTTTGTATATTGACCTTAAATCCAGAAACTTTCCCATATTGCATTATTAACTCCATCAATTCCACAACAGAATTTTCTGGCTGTGTCACCGTAACAACCAGATCGTCTGCAAACGCCCTCAGTCTATAATCTTGATCTCTTATTTGAATTTCCTTAATTTTTTCCGAATTCTGTATTTTAATCAATAATATCTCCAGTGTTAAAACAAATAATAAAGGTGATAACGGGCACCTCCGCCTTGTGCCCTTTTCAATATTGCACACTTCGGTCAGACTATTATTCACTATTATTCGGGCTGTTTGCTTTTGATATAATGCCCTAATTGGTTGTAAAAATTTATCCCCAAAATTCATTTTATCTAATACTTTCATCAAGAATTGCCAATCCAGTTGATCAAAAGCTTTTTCAGCATTCAGAAAAATCAATGCTGCAGGGATCTGGTTGTTTCTTTCCAAAAATTCCAACAAGTCAACTATATGCCTCACATTATTTTTCATTTGTCTACCACTTATAAACCCAGTTTGATCACCATGAATTACCTGTTGCAATACCCTCATCAGTCTGTTAGCTAAAACCTTAGCAAATATCTTGTAGTCCGTATTCAAAAGTGATATTGGTCTGTAGTCTATAGCTTGAATAACATCCTGATCTTCCTTTGGAATCAAAGAAATAAAAGCAGTTTTCCAAGACGGAGGCACCCCTCCTCCCCTATGAACACATGGAATATTCTTACAATGCCTCTAACTCAAGAACAAAAATGGAGAAAATTGTACTTGTGATTTTGTTTCTGCTCTCTTGCTGTATTTCAAAACATTTGTTTAAAGAAGATAAAAGTATATATTGAATAGATAAAACTATTTGGATTTTGGCATTTTACACAGAACTTCCATTGTTTTTTGTTGTTTATTCAATCAAAAGTTTAATATGTTGGAGTTTAATTTTTTTTTTGCACGATAGGAAAGAAAAACATGTTAAAAAGCCTTATTTATTAATTCCTTTTTACTTAGTTGTTTTAATTGATTAGCCTTTAATTGGTTAGACAGCAGAGGCTAAGATGCTGATCTAGAAACTAAGAGACTGTTACCCTGCCTTAGGTATGAAAGTCGGCTGGCTGACTTTGGACCAGTTGCTCTCTCGGCCCAACCAACTTCACAGGATTGTTGTTGTGGGAAAAATAGGAGGAAAAAGGCATATTAGACATGTTCACTGCCTTGAGTTATTAATAAAGTAATAAAAGGATAAAAGTCTAATCAATAAAATAATAAAATGGGGATATGGTCACATACTGAGTATGTAAATTAGTTCACCTTTTGATAGCACTATGCCCCTAGCTTCTTGCAAAATCTTTGGATTTATTATTTTTTTCTTTAAAAGCATCATCATATCGTTATCATCAACATCATTAAACAATTACATTCTAAACAACAGATTAAAAAACCTGCCTTCCCATGTCCTTGGAAGGATTCAATATACACAAATACTAAATCCTGTCTAAACATTTGGCTGACTATGTGACCAACCGTAATAATAATAATCAGCAACTTGTATGTCTCCTGATTGTGGGTGGAATTTGTATTGTTGGTACCATTTAGAAGATATCCAAATTAAATAAATGCTGATCCAGAAATTTAGTAATATGTTTTCTTGAGAAATTATTTGATTGGGTGATATATTTGTTCCTGAGCATTAAATCCCATTTTATGATCCCATCTATTGTATTTTTAGAGAAATTCAATAAAATAAGTACAAAATATATTGTTAAGAGATTTTTCTGACTACGTTGTTTTTTCTTGTTTCAACTGAGTAAATGATCTGGAGATTGCTAAAGTTTAACTGTTTAACTTTGAAGGCCTGGTAGACAACTTTCTACCATTGTGATTAATTTAGTAAACATTTTCCAAGTAAAATGCCTTTTATCTGTTCTAATTCTAATGCTTGGGGATTAGTTAACCTTTGCAAATTCTGATATAATTGACCCTTCCCACATTTCCTACATTCCTCTATTATTCACCAGCTTTTAAACTTATTGGATATTTCACTGTCAGCATAAGTGAAAAAAATGATCTTGATCTTGATATAAAGAGCAATTGAAAGAGGAAAAAATTAAATTAGTTATTGAATATAAATTTTTGTTCAGATTAACTTCAGATTTACAATTTTGAATGCAAACATCTGCAAAAAGATATGGATTCAATACCTGTATCATCTTTTTGTTTTTTATTCAGAAGGTATGTCTTGAGTATGAGGATATTTGATCTATATCTATACTGTCTGATTAAATCAGCTAGAGAAGTTCTAATTGAATTTTAATATCATTTAACCATGGTGGGATTCTTTTGTGTGATTCCTGTGATGAATAATTTCAACATTTCAGAGCAAGGTTCTAAATTGGTTGTGGACCAACTCTGAAGATTAATCTACATTTTTTTCAATATATCTTATTTGGAACCTGTAGCAGGTTTGGTTTACCCTAGCTCATCGATTCTAGAAAATGGATAAAAAAAAAGAAATACATTAGCTTTGGTTCTGCTAGATCTCTCAACAGCATTCAGGATCAATGAACATCTTTCTGGTACTGTTTCTTCCTACAGGTGGATTTTACAGGCTACCAGGAGTACTTTAATAAGGACAGGAAAGATACCCCAAGGATGGTTAATTTCCACAGGACCCAGCACCAGGATTCCTGGCCAGTAAAACTTATAGCAGGCATATACATAGAACGAAGGCTACTGCTAAGCTTGTAAGCCGCCCTGAGTCTTCGGAGAAGGGCGGGATATAAATGTAATATAAATAAATAAATAAAATAAATATTTTTAACACTTTTTGAATGGGTCTGCTCTCTGACTGAGCTTGGCTACTGAATGTTTGAATAGTTGAAGTAGGCTACTATTTTGCCAAGTGTCAGGACAGTGATCTGATGTCCAGGCAGTTGGTTTTTTTAATCCAGAGACAATGAATACTCCAGTAAATAAAAGGATTTTAAGCTTTATTATTAAGCAAATGGATTGAAAAGCATAATATAAAAAGCATATGTACCAAGCAAGATAATACTCAAATCTCTTACAAGGTACCAGGAGCTCTTTAATAATGACAGGAAAGATACCCCAAGGGTGGTTAATTTCCACAGGACCCAGCACCAAGTTCCATATAGAATCTCCCAACAAACAACAATCCCAAGGTTTCTATCAAACCTGCCACCATGATTTCATGGCCTTCTGTAGTCATGAGACTGCAACACCTGATGGCCCATGACTAAAAACTCAAGACTTTCACAGAGAAGAAAAGCTGTTGCAGCTATGTGAAGATTTCCCCCCTCCCCTTTATTCAATAAGCAGGGGTGAAAAACAAGGAGGGTAGCTCGGAACGACAACCAGACGTCTAGAAAGTTCTTAATATGAAGGAAAAACCAGACCTATAGGATCAAAGGTCTAGCCTCTTGTGCAAATAAGTACTGATGATATTATCTAGTTGGGTAATGAAATATTGGCAAAAAGCCAACCAAATTTGGCTAGCACCAAGAACCCCAATTGCTTTTCAAATGCCACCGGTGGGCATTTGTACATTAAAACAAATGGAGGCTTCAAGGGACATTCAGATCATTTGCAAAGGAGAGGGCAAAGATTGTTTACCTACTGCATCTCCCAACCGTTTAATTTTTTCCTGTGGGATTATAAAGAGCTCATTATTAATCTTTTCCAAAAAAATATGAATAGTCTCCAAACTACCATCCATTCAATGCATAATTTATTTATTTATTTATTTATTTTATTACATTTATATACCGCCCTTTCCCGAAGGACTCAGGGCGGTTTACAGGGTAATTAAAAACACAAATATAAAAGTTAAAAACAAATTAAAATAAATTATAATAATCCCTGTATTAATTAAAAAAACCCAATTGGACTAAATTAAAATTAAAAATTCTCAGCCTGGGGCAGAGAGCTCGAAGAGCCAGGTCTTCAGGTCCCGACGAAATGAACGGAGGTCGGGGGCAGTCCTCAACTCCACCGGCAGCTGGTTCCAAAGGGCAGGCGCACCCACAGAGAAGGCCCTACCCTGGGTGTCATCCGCCGGCAATCTCTCACCGGCGGCACCCTGAGAAGACCCTCCCTGTGGGACCGCACTGGACGAAGGGAGCTTGATGCCGGCAGCAGGTGTTCCCTCAGATATCCCGGACCCAAGCCATTTAGGGCTTTATAGGTCATCACCAGCACCTTGAATCTCACCCGGAGGGCAACCGGAAGCCAATGCAGCTCGCGGAGTAGAGGTGTTACATGGGAGTATCGGGAAACCCCCATCACAACTCGCGCGGCCGCATTCTGCACCAGCTGAAGCCTCCGAGTGGTCCTCAAGGGCAGCCCCATGTAGAGAGCGTTGCAGTAATCTAAACGGGAGGTCACGAGCGCATGAGTGACTGTGCGTAGGGCATCTCGGTCCAGATAGGGTCGCAACTGGCGCACCAGGCGAACCTGGGCAAAAGCCCCCCTGGTCACGGCTCCTATATGATCTTCAAAATTGAGTCGTGAATCCAGGAGGACGCCCAAGTTGCGAGCCCTATCAACGGGGGGTAACACCTCACCCCCCATTGTTAGAGATGGAATAATTTGGTTAACCCGAGATACCGATATGCACAGCCACTCAGTCTTGGCGGGATTGAGACGAAGCCTCTTTCTCCCCATCCAGACCTGGACCGCCTCCAGACAACGGGACATCACGGAGAGGGCATCGCTGGGTTGGTTCGGGGTGGAAAGAAAAAGTTGGGTATCATCAGCGTACTGATGATACCCCACCCCGAAACCACGAATGATCTCGCCCAGCGGCTTCATATAGATGTTGAACAGGAGAGGCGAGAGAACCGACCCCTGAGGGACTCCACAAATGAGAGGCCTCGGGGCGGATCTCTGCCCTCCCGTCAACACCGACTGCGAACGGCCCAGGAGATAGGAGGAGAACCACCGTAAAACGGTGCCTCCCACTCCCAACCCCCTGAGACGCCGCAGTAGGATACCATGGTCGATGGTATCAAAAGCCGCTGAGAGATCTAATAGGACTAGGACAGAGGAACAACCCCTGTCCCGAGCCCTCCAGAGATCATTCACCAGCGCGACCAATGCCGTCTCCGTGCTGTATCCGGGCCTGAAGCTCGATTGGTACGGGTCCAGATAATCAGTTTCCTCCAGGAACAGAGGGAGTTGATGCGCCACCACACTCTCAACAACCTTCGCCAGAAAGCGAAGGTTGGAGACTGGACGATAGTTATTTAAGACAGCCGGGTCCAGGGCAGGCTTTTTGAGGAGGGGTCTCACCACCGCCTCCTTCAAAGCGGCAGGGAAGACACCCTCCTCCAAAGAAGCAGCTATTACTGCCTGGAACCAGCCTCGTGTCTCCTCCCGGGCCGCATAAACTAGCCAGGAGGGGCACGGATCCAATAAACAAGTGGTGGTGCTCAGCCTCCCCATGATCCTGTCCACATCATCAGGGGAAACAGGATCGAACTCAGTCCAGATAACATGCTCAAGACCGTCCGATTCCTCCACGTCAGATTCTGCCCAGTCAGAGTCCAGACCGGTCCAGATCTGAGCGATTTTGTCCGCAAGATGATGACTAAACTCCTCGGCTCGTCCCTGTAAGGGATCCTCCCTCACCTCCTGGTTAAGAAGGGAGCGAGTCACCCTAAACAGGGCGGCCGGGCGATTATCTGCGGGCGCGATGAGGGCAGCGAAGTAATTAGACTTCGCCGTCCTTATCGCTGCAAGATAAGACCTTATGAAAGATCTTAACCGCAATCGGTCAGATTCGGATCGGCTGGACCTCCAACCGCTCTCTAGGCCCCGTCTCCGACGCTTCATCTCCCGGAGCTCTGCAGAGAACCATGGAGCCCAACGGGATCTGCACCGGGTCAGAGGTCGCAAGGGTACAACACAGTCAAGTGCCCCGGAGGCCGCCCTTTCCCAGGCATCCACCAGGGCATCGACTGGGCTGTGGGTAAGGGCGATGGGTATAGACCCAAGCGCCATCTGGAACCGTTCCGGGTCCATTAGGCGCCTGGGGCGGAACCACCTGGTCGGTTCCGCAGCCCAGCGGCGGGGGGTGGCGTAACGGAAGACCAGCCGCAGGAGATAATGATTTGACCATGACAGGGGAACAATAGTTGGTGAACCCCCTCCCAGATCATCCAACCACTGTCCAGACAGGAACACCAGGTCGAGAGTATGATCCCCCACATGAGTCGGGCCCTCAATAACTTGGGTCAGGCCCATGGTCGTCATGGAGGCCATGAACTCCCGAGCCAACTCAGACGACCCTCCCAGTGAAGGCAGGTTGAAGTCACCCAGAACTATAAGCCTGGGGAACTCCACCGCCAACCCTGAGAGAGTATCGAGCAGCTCGGGCAGGGCTGTTGCCACACAGCTGGGCGCCAGGTATGTGAGCAACAAGCCCAACTGAACCCGAGAACCACATCTCAGGAGGAGGGATTCACTCCCGGCCGTTTGGACAATGGTGGTCTCCCGCGGACATAAAGTCTCCCGGATAACCACTGCCACCCCACCGCCCCTACCCTGAGCCCGTGGCTGGTGTAGCACACGGAAATGATGATAAAGTTAGCATACTTTTCAGTTGTAAATAAACTTTTCATTTCTCCAGAGTAGAGGTTTGTGCTGACCTCGACCTTCTTTTTCTTGTTCGGAATCATTTATCCACCCTATATTGGGTGACTGTTTTAACTGTGACTGGGATGATTCCCTTGATCTGTTGTGGTGCACAGAAAATTGCCAGCAATTGATTTTGAAACACTTCTGTACTTTCAAGAACTGTGACCAGAATCCTATAGGCCACTTCTTTTGATTAGAGTCAATTATGTATGTCCATCCTGTGTGACTTCCACTGCCAGTTTTAAAAGATTCCCTTATTCTAGCATTTATAAAGAAATAGCTTATTAAACTAAAATATAACCTAATTTAAAGCATCTTCTTTCCAATTTCATACAATCTCCTCTTTCACCAACCAATGAAGGAGAATCTACTTTTCCTTGTCAACTATAGTATGAGGTTAAACCTATATCCGTCTTGACCATAGGACTCTTCAATTTTTTTTGCTAGTGTTTGATCTGTGGATCATTAGAATTAACTACCCATTCTCAGGTGAGCAAATCAAAATTTACCAAGCTGGGAAGAAGAAAATCTATGGATATTCCGTGCTTGAACTGCTTCCACAGCCAAAAGTTGTTTTAAAATTTTTCAGATAGCCTATATCAGCCCAGGGAGACTTTGTCAAACATTGCCCAAAATATATTTTCTTTTCACTTTTATTCATCATGTGCCATGTTGAGGCATAAGTAAAATCCAATAAACTTTTCCTTATAATCGATCTTGAGTTTAAAAGCTAAAACAAATGAAGTCACCACCATTGCTTTCATTGTTTTCAATGAGAACTTTCTTCTCCCCTTGAAAATACTTTTGGCTTTCCTCATCATCATTTGGGATTCTCTCTTTTCTTTCACTTTTTTCTGTGTTTTCAGTACTTTTACTTTCCTGATTTCTTCTTCTTGCTGCTATAAGCAAAGACACCTTCAACTTTACTTTCTTCTAGTCTTGGTGTCTCTTTCTTTTTTTTCCTTCTCTCTCTTCCAGCAATTTGCATTACAGCCAGTAATGGACTCCACTTGGAAGGGCAGGGAAGTGGAATTGCTAGTAAAAACTAGAGCAGACATGTCAAACACAAGGCCCGGGGGCTGGATCCGGCCCACAAAGTGGTTTCATGTGGCCGGCGAAGCCATCCTGGAAATAGGGAATGGCCCCCACTGCCTTGGCCCTGGCCCAGAAACCCTCAGATCTGTCCCACTCCTGCCCAGGCCCCCATAGGCACCCTTGATGCGAATGATGTAGAGCTGGCCACACCCACCCAGTAGGCCACGCCCACCCTGGCCATACTCACCCCAATGCTGATGCGGCCCTCAATGAAATTGAGTTTGACACCCCTGAACTAGAGGAATGCAAAGCAGTCTTGGGGTTGCATAATAGTTAAGCAATAACAATAAGCAGACTTGCTTTTCAAAGACTGCCTAGGCCTCCTCAAGAGGAGCAATCATCTTTTCCTAACAGTAACAGTTTTAGGAAAATACATTTACAAAAACACTTAAAATTCAGATGTTTTGATGATACGGGCCTTAAAAGTCCAGCCCATTTACTGCGGTTACTTTTACACTAGAGTAGAAAACATCTCTCAAAGTTAATAGTCTAAAATATATTTTTAAGGCTCCTGTTATGCTACTTCCATGGACTAACCCTTTCCCCCCCTCCCGCCCCAATGAAAATTGTGGGGTCTGAAATCCTGTATGATTTGCATGCACAGCTCCCGTGTTCAAATTATTTCTGGAGGTTTCAGTTTGCTTAATAAATGGCTAATTTATTATACAACCTCTAGTGTCCTAGTAACCTTACATTTAATTGTCTTCCCAAGTGGACTTTAGCCACCTTTTCCACAATTATTGCAAAACTACATTGTTTTATTTGTCAGTTTGGGGCAGGGGTAGTGGTGATGGTGTCTATAAATAACAGGTCCTGGTACATTTAGAAGCAGTTTTTTAGTAAACTAATCCCAGATACATGCCAGAAATGAAAGCAACACTGTGTCTGTCACCTACTTTTGACAACTTTAGGTTGGGGATTTTCCTCTAATTTCTTTTTTATTTTTAAATTAATCTTAATTTTTAGTATTGTTGACAACTTTTTTGAAAGTAGCTTGTAAGTGCATCATTCCTAAAGCTGAAAGAAAATTATTAGCCTAGAATCACCCAATTGGATGTAGTGAAAAAAGCAAAACCAGAATTCACAATTTCTCAGTTTCTAGCCTGCTGCCTTTAAACACCATACCAAAATGCTTGTCTTTAAAAAAAAAAGTAGCCCTTTCTTTCCTTGATTTTTAAAAAAGGAAGGGAGGGAGGGGAAAATACATACATTTGACAACAACCATACCCTTTGCAATGACAAGGAGTTCCAAATGCAGACAATGAATTATATTTTAAAGCTCACAAAGCAAGAGCATACCAGACTTCTTCTCTTTTATTCCTTTGTCTAAAGTGGCCCTAAATGAATTCCTAAAGACAGCAAAAATACAATAACCCACCAGTTTTTACAGTGTATAAAATTTCCAGGCACCGTGTCTTCTCCACAAGGAAATTGGAGGCACCTCCCCATTCCCTTAAACTGGATCATCAAAATTTCACATATGACCATCCCAAGTTTCTATATTCCACTCCCAGGATAAGATGAGAGCTTTAACTTTGCAAGTTGGGTATGCACCTTTTCTTTGCCTGTTTATGATGCTTTAATTTTTCAGATCAAGCAGCCATACAGTTAGTTGCTCTGCTGATTCCCTCCCAATCTTCCAGTGCCACTTTCAATAGGGATTGCTAATCTTTATAAGCAATAAATTCTTATCTTGCTGCTGTACCTTTCTCTGACTAGCTTTTAATTGCTCCTAGACATTTTGGAGCACAGTGAGAAAGACCCATTCTACTTTATCCACTGATTTCTGCCCCCTTTTCTCTTCCACTCCCAGTAACTACATACATTTAAGCATTGCATTGGATCTCCAAATTGTGCCTCATGCTGTCATGACACTGGTGAGATCATCTGGTTTAATATTTGAGCCACTGACCCCAGACACTTTTGCTGGGTCAACCAGAGATATAATTCTGGTCACTATCACCTTGCCTAGCAGATTTTGTTTCCCAGAAGGGCATTATCACTGGATCCAACTCTGTGGCTAATTATGTTTTGCCAGGTGTCAGGGCAGTGATTAGGTGCCCAGGCAAGTAGTTCTTTTGGATCCAGAGGCAATGAATAAACACTCCAGTAAATAAAGAGTTATAAGCTTTCTTATTAGTTCAAGCAAACAGATTGAAACACATAACATAAAAAGTATTCATACCAAGCAAGGTAATACCTTACAAGCTGTCAGGAACTCCTTAACAACAGCATTTCTAACTCTTCCTGCACACACACATATGCTTTTCAAAGATTTTGACTAGCTTAATCCATACAAGATGGAGAATCCTCTGGTCAACTGAAAAAGCAATTCAGACTGAACCTACTCATATGAGATCAAGCTGAGCTTGCCTGAAAGATTTGTAACTTGGGTGCCCTCTTGAATTCAGCCCTGAGTGGATATCCAGAGTTCATCAGTAGCTCACCCAGTCTATTACTATATCAAATCTGGCTATTGTTGGTACTTTAACAGATCTGGCCATTTTGGCAATTATAATTGGATCTGAGTTAGATTGCTATTATTAGTACTCCAACTTGGAAACTTTACCTGGACCATAATAGTATACCAAAGCTTTTGACAGTATAAAGACAAGGTACAATTTTATTGATAAAATTGGGAAGTTATTTGCACTGTTGCTTATGACAATTGGAAATAGAATGTTTATCACATTTTTCCTTTTGAATCTATCTCAGTTTTAAAATTCAGCAGAAGTGTGTTTCGCACAAATGCAGGATGTGACTCTGAGGGGCTTTTTCTAGACTCCAGAATCCTTGTTGTTAAGATGAGCTGGACAACTGTGTTCCATGGTTATTGAAAAAAATAGTTTATTCACCAACTTGGGATATTTAAGATGATTTATTTTACCAGTAATTTTATCTGAGAAACTCTCAGAGTTAATGTTTTTAGGTGTTTTAATGTGAAGCAAATTAGTTAATTTTTTGCTACCTTAGTCCTATTTTAATGAAGATAGAGGTATAAATTTAATATTTTTCAAAACAAATCAAATCTTGGGGCTTTTTCAGACTTGTGGGCAGTTAATGGCTGATGACACCAAGAGAATTAAGATGGCTGATGACCCCAAGAGAATTGAGAATATTTTGATCTTTATTTTGATCTTGTGAGACAGTATATATTGCTCCTTTTAATTTGATTTTTATGCTATTATTAACTGGATGCCATACTCAATAATTAAAAAACTTTTGTTTTTTAAGGTGATATTGTAAAATGATCACAATTTCCATTAGTTCTTAAAAATCTAGGAGATTAAAATGTAAGTAAAGAATTTGTGTTTTATGAGTTGTAAAGATTTTATTCTCTCACATGTGTTATGATTGCTTTATAGTTCAAGGTTAGTTGGCTTTAATCTTTTAACTCATCTTGAAGCTGGGAGAGATGGATGAGACAGACATTCAACAGGTGGGGGTCGCCAGACAATTGATAGAAAGATCCTTAAAGATTATGTGAATTTACAAAGTACTTCTCCCAAATACTGTCTACTAGATTTCTCCGAATGTCCTGTTCTAAATGACACTGTTGACATGCAACAGTGCTTTCAGAACAATTAACAATGTTAACTTTGCTTTGGAATGAGTAGAATTAATATACCTATCTTAGACAGCTACGTTGTGCTACTTATGTTTCAGGTTTTAGAATCTTTAGAAAAAATAATGGAAGCCATCTATGATTTTCTGACTTTCCCCCCCTTTTGTTCAGGTAGGTAGATTATGGATTCATGAGTGAGGCCAAGGTATCATGAGAAATTCAGCTGGAATTGCACAAAAGAGAACTGCAGCTGTCCATTCTCTGCTGTCAAGTATGGGTATCCATGACTTGCTCAGATCTCAGTTTTATTATATTAGCTTTTGCTTCTTTAATTGCCATTACAGTGCTGAAGGATACAGATAAATGCACTAGTGACTGTTTTTGGCAACTTTAATATATATGTACTTCAACTCCCATAGTTCTTTCAGCCAACATGTTGGTTGGGGAATTGAAATTCATATAGCTTAAAAGTTGGCAAGTTTGAAAACACCGTGTTAGATTATTGTGAAGTTCTTAAAAAATTATCATTAATCAAAAATCAAAGTTTGCTTTTCCTAATAAATAATAAATAAACAAATAATTGACGACAGGAATTTTATAACAATCTTAGGTTTTTACTCTAAAACAAACTCATGACGTTGCGTGACGTATTGGGACTATTTTGCCATTGCCGGCAATGGGGTGGGCACGGCTTCAGCATGACACGTTTGGCCCATGGGCCAGCAGTTGGATATCCCTGCTCTAAATAATCCATACTATTCTAGTTAGAAGCGCTAACTTCAAATATGCTGGATAACATGAAACTAAAATAAATAATTTTAAATCAAGAGCAATAGAATTTTCTGAAAGAAAATAAATAACAGAACACTAAAAATTCAGCTAGACTTTGATGGGTCAACAAAATCCATGTGCATGTTCATGTAAATAAGCACTGTGTTTAATTACTTTTAATTATTACAAATTAGAACCACCTGAGGAGAAAATATATATAATAATATTTACTTAAAACAGCAATAAACATAATAAGCTAATAGAAGTTGATATGCATTATTGAAATGTAATATGGTAACCTCCTTCTGTTCTTTCACCAAATCATACGAATATTTATGAACTGCACAAATCCCTTCTAATTTTTGTCTTAAAAATAGGGCCTCTTGTTTCTGGCTTTTCTTTTTGACTGCACAGCATTCAATGTGGGGACTTAATCCCAAAGCACAGCTTTTCTGATGTAAAATCTGGATGCTTGTGTAGATACAACAGCTGTCCCCTCGCTATGTGGCATTTTCTATTACTTTACCATAGAAATGAGTTCTGGCCAGGTTTTGGGTAATATTGGACAAATGTAGTTTGAAGTGATAAAGGCTTATGCATATGCATTCATTTAACTCTCATAGTATTGGCTTTGGAGCAGGAAAATAAATTCACACTGTGGCCACCCTCCTAGATGATTGTAGCAGTTGAATTGTAGGAGGTTCTGCTGCATCTAAAGGCCCAATTAACTGTTGCCTAAGAGCTGTAAATTCAGCAAACCTTTAAAAAAGAGGAGAACAAAGCTGTGGCTCTTCACCAACAAACAAAGATTGTGGAGGGCTGATTCCTAACACAAAATGGTTTGGGTTTTGCATTTTAGGTATCTAAACTTTTCTGAGAAGGGAAAATTCTGGTGGAGAAACTTCTGGACTCTTGCTTGAGGATGGATGCTATATAAAATATTTGAAATGTTTCCCGTAGTATCAGTTGTGGACATTTCTAAGAACAATCTGACTTTTGGAGAGAAAAGCTCAACTATGCTTTTAGTAGCATTCTAATTATAGTGGGTTCTTTTCTGCTGTTGACATCTAAATTTTATCTTGGCTTCTAAAGAGTCACTTCTCAGATCTGTGTGAAATTCTCCAGACTATATGTCCATGTAAAGCATCAGATACCCTGCAAAACTGTCTGTAGTCTAATTCCTTTGATTTAACTCTAGGTGTAACAATTATGGAAATGTTGAAAATGTGGAAGGTGCACTTTCCTAGAAAAATGGAAATGCATAGTCAATCCTGGAGTACAATATTTGCACTCTCTATTTATCATTCTTAAAGTGCTTATTAGATTCAGTGTGAAAATGATTTGGCACATTATAGTTATCTTAATAGAAGATAAATTCCAAATTGAAAGAAAGTATATTAAGTTAGTGCTTTCAGTTTATGTTGATATTCATCAAATTATTTTACTCTTTCAAAAGTTTCAAAGGAAAATTATAAATTTTATCTATTTCATGAATATTTCTCTCCAGACTGCCTGCCAAATATTCTGACTAAAAGTAATTAAATAGGAATGTAGTATGTGTGGAAAGACATAACTGGAAAATGAAGATATTTTATAAAACCCAATATTAAATTAAAATTTTGCTTTATTGAAAATTCACTCACTTGCTTTTCAAAAGGCAGAGATACAATGTAGCGCTAGAAAAAGAAGCCAGATTTGGCTACAATAATCATTTTCTTTCTGCACAAGATCTTCATTGCAACCACTTTGTGAATGTAACCAGTAACCAAATGCTTTAAAAAATGTCCATATATATGCCTACAATCTGAAAAAAAGTCAACAAACTCCAAAGATTACTTACCTTTGCTTCAACACAAGTTACCATCATTTAGCTAAGAAGGAATTTCAAGTAAAAAATAATGAACATATTAATTGGGCTATCTTTGTTCACTAGAGCAGAGGTCCCCAACCTTGGGCACCAGGGACCAGTTTCGTGGAGAAAGGTTTTTCCGCGGACCGGAAGGGGCGTCGTTTCATGTACTGCCTGCATCTCGCAAATGGGGCTTTGCTTGTTTGCACAGAGCAGTTTCTGGCATGCTGCGACCTGTTACTGGTCCATGGACCAGGGATTGTGGACCCCGGCACTAGAGTTTGGTGTGTTGCCTCTCTTGTAATGCAGGAAATTCTATTTGCAAAAATATTATTTAAAGAATGCGGCAGGCAGCATTTTGGAGGAACAGTCAGTGAAATCTTAAGTGCAGGGAGGAAGACCTGTCCTGTGGCTCAGAAGTGTAAAAATAAATCTTTTTCTCTATCATTTATTTTATTGTATTACCATAAAACATAATATATGGTGTTAGTTCGCTACATTGATTTTTATAATATATTGACTAGAGATATTAACATTCTAATATTTACATAACTTAAACCTTTGGAAATAAAAATAAGTTTATATCAGTATTAGCTATGATTTCTAAAACATCAGTGTTGATAAACATAAAATTATTTAAATGTTATTTAAATGTTTCACTCAAAGCTAAATAAACAACTGCACAATGCATGAGACTATTCGATAATGAAGGTTTCTGTCTTTAAGCTTTATACTTTATGCCCAGTACATGTGTAAGGCCTCTAGTGTAATTAACCATTAGGATAACACTTTTAGGTTGAAAGAGATAGATCTTAATAATAAACAACCTTTTTTGATTGATAAATATATGCACTGAGAATCCAAAAGTGATGATTTTTAAATAATTTAGGAGCATTTTGTATGTATAAAAATTATTTATGTCTGTTTTTCAGACTTACAACCGTTGCAGTATCTTCATGGTCATATGATCAAAAATGGATGCTTGGCAACTGGTTCATATTTATGATGGTTTCAGTCTCCCAGAGTCATGTGATCACCTTTTGTGACCTGCTGATAAACAAAGTCAATGGGGAAGGCAGAATCACTTATCAACTTTGTTACTAACTTAACAACTATAGAAATTCACTTAACAACTGACAAGAAAGATTGTAAAATGGGGCAAAATTTACTTAACAAATGTTTCACTTAGCAACAGAAATTTAATGCTCAGTTGTAGTAAGTCAAGGACTACTTATGTACAAATGCTTATATTTAATATTTTTATATATTAAAGAAAAGTATCATTCCCCTTTTGTCAGGACCCACCCCAATCCACGTCTTAGGAAAACAAAAACTCTTGGAGTCAGTTCTAGTCCAAAAGGAATTTTTATTAGGACATGTTTGGTTGTGGAAATACAAGACAGGACCTGGTATTGTTTTACAGATTGAAACTTTATAAAGAGTTCCCGGTTCAACCCCCCTTCTCTCAACCCCATTTGGTCAGCCCCCCATCATTTACTTCGTATCATCCCTTTCGTGGGAAAAAGGGAACTTCGGATCTTTACGATTATTGCCTTCTTCTTTTACAGATTCAAATGGAGACACAGGCCAGATGCCTTCTTCCCTAACCCTCCCCTTTGTTCCCCCAGTTCAAAAGGTTTCCCTTGGTCTTTGAAATAACCTAAGGCAGGCTGAATCCACATCCGCTCCTCCTTCCTCAGGAGATGGCAGAATCGGGGGGGGGGGGGATAATGTTTTAAACATACATTTATGAATGTGATATAAATGGATTCTGACACCTTTCCTATTGTACCACTCTACCCAATTTCAAAGCGTTCAAAACTTTTTGGATTTTCAAAGAACTTGAATATCTGTTGACTAGTATGTATTGCCATTTCTTGGTGTTGATAGCAAATCAGTTGCCTGATGTCCCAAAGTAGTTTAGTGAACATTATAGGCTGTCTCCATTTTATGCAGAAGAATATCCACTTTTCAGCTTCTCTTCTGATAATTTATAACATCTTCTAAAGATGGTATCTTTCAATATACTCATTGATTTGAGGCAATAAGATCTTCAGAGCCCCATTCGATATATACTGCAGTATACTGCAAAGGTTTCCAGTTGCGTACATTTGATACTCTGCTACTTGGATGGTTAATTTTACTATGCATAATTCTAACTCAGACATGTCAAACTCAAGGCCCATGGGCAGGATCCGGCCAGCAATGGGGCTAGATCCGGTCTGCGGGCCGACACTTGATATGGCAAGGGACTAACCCCTGCTGGTCCAACCTGACCCAGCTGAGCAACACGCAGGTGCACACACAGGAGTGGCAAGCACACGTGAGCTGGCGGTGCCTGGCAGCTACAGCCTGCCACCCCTCAGTGGCCCATCAAGACAGCACACCCTGGGGTCCTGCAGCCCATGCCATGCAGTTGGGTCCAAGCCACACAGCTGCCGGGCCATCCATCCAAGTGACAGGTGGAGGCAGAGGCATGAGGTGAGGCAAATGATCCAGCCTGCCAGATCCTCCAGCTGGCCAGCCACACCAGACTAGTCACAGCAGGCACAGGCAAGCAAAGGTGGACAATGGATCCCAGTGCTGTGGACACTTGAGCTGACCCTCCAAGTGGCAGGGAGGTAGAGGCATGGGGGGGAGGCATGTGATCCAGCCTGCCAGGTGACCAGGCAGCTGCCTGCCCCATCTCAGGTATGGCAGGTGTGGGCAAGCAAAGACAGATGGTGAGGCCATGGCGAGACAGCCCAGCCAGTCACCATCACTGCCGTACTACGGCCCCTGCCTACCCAGTCCCCATTATCCATCTTCGTTCTCCAGCTCCACTACACGCAGGATCAGCTTCCTGCCCGGCACCACACCCCAAGAGCAAATGGGAAGGGAAGGAGCCCCCCTTCCCCAAGAGGTAGCTGGGATTCCCCTTCCTGCTCTGCCTGAGCCTGGTCCCAGCATCCTGAGAGCTTGAGGACTAGGATGGACACCCATCCCCTGCCCCCTAGGGCCCTGGGCAGACTATGCTACGGTCCAAGGCCCCCACGAGCGAGGCTCCTCCAATGGACCAGGCCATCTCTGATTCCGCCCCCTCCATCGGAGACCCCTGGATCCCCTACAGCCCTCCCCGCCCCCTTACAGGCACCCTCAACGCAAGCATTGTTGAGCCAGCCATGTCCACCTGGCCACACTCACCCAGTTGGCTGTGCCCACCCAGCCATGCCCATCCGGCCTCCTCCAAGGGCAGCTACAATGCTGATATGGCCCTCAATTAAATTGAGTTTGACACCCTTGTTCTAAGTGATGCTTTAGGGAAACTGGCTAGTAGAATCTCCTCATTGAGGGCTATGATTACTGTCTAATGGAAATTAACTCTTCCTTTTTATAGGCCAAACCAATGCCACTTTGTGAGTGTATGCATGTTCTTCTGCTGAAAAGGGACATTCTGTGTAGGTCTTCATCTACTTTGTGCTCCTGCATTCTATTTTGATCATTGATATTGTACAATAATCCAAGTAGATTTGATTTTGCCTTTGGATGGACAAAGACACGTATGGACACAAGAGAAGGATGACTGAGAAAACTCCTTCCAATTATTGGCTATTATTTACTGTCTTTTAAGCAGCAGGCTGTATATTTATGCCAATTTCTCTGCTTCAGGGAGCATTCCTGATCGCCCTGAACAAAGTGAATAAGAGTAGTTTGCTTTGCAAATGAATGCAAATGGCAGTGCCTTTGGGGAGCCCCTTTAAACAAGGGGCAAGGCCTCTGACGATGAGTGAAGCTGCCATTTGGACATGGTGAAAAGAGCACGCTGGAGCCATTGATTGGGGGAGACAGTAAAAAGTCAGGGAGGGCCCCGTTTCTGCTTGCAGTGCAGCAGGCGGACGTCAGTGCAGTTCGAGCACAGTGGGAGAATGACAGGCAGGATTAGTGTCAGGCAGAAGCTTTGCTGTAGCTGTGGAGATGGTCCCAGGGGTCATTCACCTCTGACTGTTGTTTAGCACTGATGGCTCTGTAATGCAAACTGCTTGATGCCTGCCTGTTCATTATCAGAAATAGTGATTAGGGGGAGATATTTGTCATAAAGGCTCCTTTTAGAAATAAAAGAGAAATGGGAAGCTGTTGCTCACTGCCTATATCAGTGCAGAGGAAGCCTGATCCAGATGGTGTTTTGATAGGAAAAAGACAGTGAAAATTGCTTTTTGGGTGCTTGTGAAGTCTTTTCCATACAGTTCCTTTTGCTTGGAGAAAGGATTCAAAAAGGAAGAAATTGTTCAGAATGGGTGTGTTATGCCTGGAAGTTGATGGATAAGTTTTCTACCATCCCTAATGAGTGTACTATGCTCAGGACCTATGCAGGCTTGGCTGTTTTTAACACATTATTTATTTTTATTTATTTATTTATTTATTTTATTACATTTATATCCCGCCCTTCTCCGAAGACTCAGGGCGGTTTACAAGCTTAGCAGTAGCCTTCATTCTATGTATATGCCTGCTTGTTAGGGCTTTCACACACCCCCCAAGCGGCATTATTACAAAGTCAGCTTATTGTCCCCAACAATCTGGGTCCTCATTTTACCATTTTATTCACAATCTCTCAAAATCCTTTTTCTGCCACAGCAATTTAACAAATATATCTATTTTGTTAAATAACGGGCCTGGTTCATCATTTCTAAATATGCTTCCCCAAGGAATATATTCTCTGTGCTTTTTTTGTAGTGGCTGTATGTTAAAAACATGTGTCCATGAAAAATATTTTCAATATGTTTATTTCATTTTTTTCCCTTCTGTATGTTAACAAGGGTACATTGACACCCACAAAAAGATAGAATTGTCTGTCCATTGTTTGTACATAGATAGATTTAGTCTTCAAGATAGGTGGACAACATCTGTTACATAAATCAGATAAGTTGGATCTTCTGCGAGTAGGCACCATTAAAAAGCTGTAAAAAACATTCTTATTGCTTAATAGATTTTATTGGACTGTTTTACTTAAGACTCATGTTTGGTATTTTTCATTACTATAAAAACCCTTCGAGTTGCCTAGTATAATAAATGTTTTACAAATATTTTACAGGTCCCTGAATGGATGGAAGAGGACCTTAGCCAACTGACAAGAAGTATGGTTAAGTTCCCAGGAGGGACGCCTGGTCGATGGGAAAAGATTGCTCATGAATTGGGTCGATCAGTGGCAGATGTGAGTTCACTCAAATTTGCATTGTATGAACAAACCAGCACAAGGCAAGCAGGATGGAAGGCAGATCTTGGCAGAGTTGGATATTGTCTTTGGATGGAGGGTACTACCCTTTTAAGACCTGGAAATGAACCATTAGGTAACTGGGCAAGAAACAGATGTCAGCGGGTCTCCCCACTCCCCAATTAACAGCTGTAACTGATCAGCTATATGGAGATTCTAATACTTGGAGACTTAAGCTACTGTAACCTGATAACCAAAAAAACAATGCTGGTTTTAGTTTTTGTGATAAACTCTCATTGCTAGAAGAGAACATTTGTGGGACTTAAATAAAGATTATATTTCTGTGTAGACCTTAAAAGAAATGAAAAAGCAGCAGAGAGAAAAGAAAGAAATCTCATTAGCTAATAGTGTTTAGACAGGTGGTATCCATTAATTAGAACTTGGGGTGCCTGCCATGGACTGAGGGTCTGTATAATACTATGCAGTATGGTGATGTAAAAACGACTAATTTGTCAGATTATGAAGATAAAAGATTGTTTGTTTTAATATGGGTTAGGGTAGGATTCTGTTCAGATGCTTTGAATCCAAACTGGTAAGGGAAGTAAATGAGAGTGCTTGTCAATGGCTGTTTGGCACTTGCTGGCATTTGACATCTCTGGTTATTAATCAGCAATTGAAATACTGCACTAGGAAAATGCAAGGGAAAGTATCAGTAGTTCAATGCTATATGCCTCTACTTAGAAAGAAATTCTGTTTACTTCAATGTATCTTTGTTCCACCTGAACTGTTTCTGTTTCCCATTTCCAAGTGCTAGGCAGAACCACAGAAGAATGATTGTCAAGTGTGAGAAATCAAGAAATCCAGACAGTTCAAATGAATATAAAGATGTATTGCAAGCTTAAGCTCTCTACAAGAATCTGAACTACTAACAGTCAAAGCAAATGGGTGGTAGATAAGAGTCAGTGGAATTCAAGGTGGGCTGGACTTAGTTCTATTGTGGGTGCAAAGGGACTCGAGACTGATGACGCGTGTGATCCCTTCCTCAGGCTCAGACTGATCATCGCTAACAGACTGTTTTCCAACACAGACACACATCTCTCCTGACAGACTAGTTTTCTGTGATCAAGACTGAATTTTTATTATGTTGTCTACTACATATGAAAGCTAGACTGACATCTGCAAAAGTGAAAAAAGATTTTTGTGAAAAAAGCATTAATAACTGAGTCAGCATCTCTGCTTTGTGCCCATGTCAGAGCTAGCTAAATATCACAACTCTTAACCACTTGCTCTTCCTTCCCCAGCATGCACTTCCTTTCCTTAATCTTTCCTGTGCCTTTAGCCTAATATTTCCTTGTGGCATTCTGGACAAAGTGTCTCTCTGGTCCCTGACCTTTTCTTCCAGTAGTTCTGCAGCTGCTGGCCCTGGTTGCTCAGACAACCGTTCTGAGTCCTGTAGCCAGATATCCAGGAACTCCAACATCTAGTGCGGACCTTGTTAAGCAAGGTGATGTCCGAGCTGGTTAGGTGTTCTAAAATTTATGTCACCATATTTTTTATGGGAGAGATAATATTTGTCTGAATCTTCTGGTGAGACTTGTCCAGTATGATTGAACCTCTGGCATAGCTCTCATCTTCCTCAGAGCACACAAACCCCACAATCATATCAAGCTAATGCCCCACTGAGGGATGATTATTATTTTTATTTTTATTTTATTATTATTATTATTATTCATCGCACAGTCAGCCAGCTGTTCAGACTAGATTTGGCATTTTGTCTATCGAGTCCTTACCAAGGACCTGGGATAGGCATATGTGGATGTTTGATGGTATTATAGATATTGTCGCAGGATGGAAGCAGTTCCTAGTAAGGCTGCCTTTTGCAATTGACTAACAGCGAATTTGTCGATGCCAATGGTGTTCAAGTGGTGCTCCAGTTGTTTTGTGATTGCACCCAAGGCGTCTATTGCCTTTGCCACAATCTTTCTATTTCTATTTGTAGGTCTTTGTATTTGTTATCTTCTCCAGTTCTTTCTTGTCTATTCTGCTGTCTCTAGGCACTGCCACATCCACTGTCCAGACTTTTTTGTCTTTCTTACCGACAATTGTTAAGTCCGGGGTGTTATGTTGCAGATGTTTGTCTGTTTGAATTCTTGTTGTGATTCAGGGTCAGCCTGTGGGTTCGGCATTTGGGTCGGACGACTCAGAGGAGGAGGAGAGGGGTGTTGGAGAGGTTGCTGAGGGGGTTGGAGAGCTTGCTGATGAGAGCTCTCAGCCAGGCCCCTCCCACCTGGTCACGATGCAGACCCAGCTGTGTGAGCCTGACAGCGTGGATGAAGATGACCCACAGCTGGCCCTGTTCAAGGACGCCCGACGCAGGAGGCAGTCAATCAGGAGTAAACAGAGGAAGGCAATGGGGCACTTCGGAAGGAGGCAGAGAGAAGCCACGCCCTGAACTGTATAAAAGAGGAATGCGTGGGAGGGCTGGTTTGCTGAAGGCAACTGTTTGAATAGTTCCTGTTTCATGGTTTGTGTTTGCTCTCTTTGCTCTGTTTATGTTTTTATGTTAATAAATTTGGCAGGCTTAGTTCCAGCCTCTTGCCTTCTTGTGAAAGGGGTTGTCCCTGCCTTATCTGCAGGGCCGGTAGCAGGTTGGTACAGAACAATTCTGAAGTCCCAGAGCAGTTTAACTTTATCATTTTCTATGACTTTCTCTATTTTATGATCCCACCAGTTCTTGCTTACAGGCAAATGATATTTCTTGCAGATCTTCCAATGCACCATTGTTGCTACTTTGTCATGCCACTACTTGTAGTTAGTCTGTGCGATCTTCTTGCAGCAGCTTACCAGGTGGTCCACTGTTTCTTCAGCTTCTTAGCATAGGAGGCACTTACTGTCTGTTGCTGTCTTCTTAATTTTGACTTTGTATGCATTTGTCCTTAAGGTTTGGTCTTGTGCAGCCAGAATTAGTTCCTCGGTCTCTTTCTTCAACTTTCTTGCTCTTAGCCATTGCCAGGTCTTGTTATTATCTGCTTTCTCGGCTATTTTTTTTAATGTACTGGCCATGTAGTGCTTTGTCTTCCCATGCCTCTATTCTGTTCTTCATTTGGTCTTTCTTTAAGCCAGTTTGGTCTCTCCAGTAGTCTGTAAGCCTTCCTGATATACTACTTTCTTCAACCATCTGATGTACTTGAAGCATTCCACGTCCACCTATTTGCCTTGGTGAATAGAGTCTGTCAATGTCACTGCGTGGATGAAGGGCATGATTCATTTTCATTATTTTTCTAGTCTTCCTATCCATTGCTTTTAGTTCTGCTTGAGTCCAGTCCACTATTCCAGCTGTGTATCTAAAGACTGGAATTGCCCAGGTGTTGATTGCCTTCACAGTATTTTCTCCATTGAGTTTGGACTTAAAGATCATCTTCACTCTTTTGATGTATTCACCTCTAATCTTTTTCTTGACTTCAGTGTGCTTAATGTTGTCAACTTGAGGGATACCCAAGTATTTGTAATAATCTTCCTCATCCGCATCTTGATTCTTTCAGTTTTCATTATTTTTCATTATTTTTCATTATTTTATTTCATTATTTTTTCTTGTTTGAGAGTAAATGTGGCACATTTGTCCAAGCCAAATTCCATTGCAATATCTTGGCTATATATACGGACAGTGTTCAGCAGCGATTCTATTTCAGATGATGTTTTTCCATACAGCTTCAGATCATCCATGTAAAGGAGATGGGATAGTCTAGCAGATGTTTTTGATGTTTGATAGCCATGTCCTGAGTTATTCAGTATTGTTGACAGAGGAAACAGTGCAATAACAAATAATAATGGTGATAATGAATCTCCTTGAAATATTCCTCTCTTGATATTAACCTCTCCCAGTCTTCCACCATTGATCTGCAATTGTGTCTTCTATTGTGGCATCGATCTTTGCACAAATTTTCTGATGTTTCTACTGACTAATGTTATCTCTAGGCACTTGATTATCCAGTCATGTGGCAGAGAGTCAAATTCCTTTTTGTAATCAATCCATGCCACATTCAGGTTGGTCTTCCTTTTCTTGCAGTTTTCCAAGATCATTTTGTCTATTAAGAATTGATCTTTTGTTCCTCTGCTATTGGGGTGGTTTCCTTTCTACTCGGGTGGAAAAATATTGTTTTCAACTAGATGCTGTTGTACTGCATCAGCTACCACACCAGTTAGCAATTTGAAAGTTGTTGGTAAGCAGGTAATTGGCCTGTAGTTGCCTGGTGTTGCCCCTTTTGCTGGATTTTTCATTATTAGGTAGGTTTTCCCAGTTGTTAGCCACTGTTCAATTTCTCCTCCTTGTGGTATATTGTTGAACTGCTTGGCAATGAGGGGTATATAACAGATGTTTCAACGAAAACCCATGCAGTTCATCTTTACCTAGTGCTGGCCAATTTTTAATCTTCCTTGCTCTTTTTTCTACCATTTTTGTTGTTATTACTAGTTCTTTCATTTCATCTTCTGTTTTATTTGCATCCACCTCTTTTAACCAAGCCACATCCTTGTTGTGTTTCTTTGGGTTATCCCATATCTGCTTCCAGAACTGCAGTGTTTCTTCCTTGTCAGGTACTGACTGATTCATTGCAGTTGCTCCATTGATGAATTGGTAGAAACGTTTCTGATTGGATTGAAATTGGAGGTTCAGCCTATAATTTGCAATTCGACCTTCGTATTTACTGATTTTCCTGGCTATAGCTGTAATTTGCTGCTTTATTATTTCCAGTGCTTCCTTGATCTTCCTTGTTTCTAAGTGATATTTCTTGATTAAGCATTCTTTGGTCTACTTCTTCTTCAGCTTCTTTTCTTTCATCTATTCTAGCTTGCTTGCATGTGATCTTAACTTGCTGATCTTATTTTCTAGTCTAACCTTCCATTTTTGTGGTGCACTGTTTGTTTGTTTTTCTTCTTTTGTTGATTTTGCATCCCAGGTATTCAGTTATAACTACAACTGTGCTGTATGTTAGTTGGTTTGTTTCTTACAGTGAATTGGTGCTTATACTTGATATTGCAGTATTTGCATCTTTTAATGTTTGTGCTAGCTGTTTCTTTGGAACAAGCTTCAATGCAGGCAGCCTTATTGTGTTGTTTTTGTGCTGTTCTAGATGTTTAGTTATTCTTTGTTTCAATTCTTTTATTTCTTCATTTAGAGGGCTTTGTTCTTCCTGAGGAAGAGGTGCCTGGTTTCCAAATGAGCACAGTTGGATATCTCTGCTGGATTCCTTCACTGCCAATTCCCCCTGGCTTGCCTCTACATTCTGAATTACTTCTAGCAAGGCTTTGATTTCTTTGCCCTGTGTAAGCCTTTGCAGTTAGTCCAATTCTATTTCTGTGAATACTTTATTTGTATTATAAATCAGCATTGATCTGCTAGTCTCTGTTCTGTTATTTCTGATTCTGGATGTTGTTCTTTCCAGAACTGGTGCATTTGTTTTAGATATCCTCTTCATTGATCTGTAATAACAGATCATTATTTCTTTGTTTTCAATCACTGTGTATTTGTGATGGGTAAACATCTTTTCTTCCAGTAGTTCTGCAGCTGCTGGCCCTGGTTGCTCAGCCAACAGTCCTGACTCCTGTAAGCCATTTTTCACCAGATATCCAAGAATTCCAACATCTAACGTGGACCTTGTTAACCCGGGCGACATCTGAGCTGGTATGGCATACTGAAATTTACGTCTCACCATCTTTTTTATGGGAGAGACACTCTTTGTCTGACATAGCTCTGGCATAGCTCTCATCTTCCTCAGAGTACACAAGCCCCAAAGCCACGTCAAGGTAGTGCCTCACTGGGGGATGATGATGATGATAATGATGATGATTAAATCTTTTATTTGATTCACAATCTGGGACTGGTAAAAACTTAATAGTTCAAGTTCTAACCAAGGGTTTTAGAGCTGTTAAGATGTCTGAATATATATAGGCAGCTCCGAGTAAGGTGTTTTTATTATCATTATTCATCATTGCAAAGTCAGCCAGATGTTCAGACTGAGTTTAGCATTTCTTTGGAACAAGCTTCAGTACAGGTGGCCTTTTAGTTTTTGCTGTTCTAGGTACTCAGTTATTCTTTGTTTCAGTTCTTTTACTTTAGTTAGAGGGCTTTATTCTTTCTGAAGTAGAGGAGAGGGCGAGGAGAGGAGAGGAGAGGGTGGCTAGTTCCAAATGAAAACATACATACATCTGTGTGTGTGTGTGTGTGTGTGTAATATATATATGTGTGTGTGTGTATAATATATGTGTGTGTGTGTGTGTGTATGTATATGTGTGTCTATATATGTATATATGTACTATTTTATTGTATATCTCTCATTAGCTTTGTATCTGCCTTTCCTTCAGTATCCTTCGGGTATTGACTATGCATAGGCTTCTTTTTCCAGTTAGAAACTCGATGCTCAATTGTTTTCTTTTGATACTCTGTTTTCAATCTTGTTGTTTTTAAGAGATTTCCCTTGTTTACCTCCTTCAGCAAAGGCTGTTTTGCTTTCTTTGTGTAGTCATTTAAGCTATGTTTTTCTTCTTCTACAGTTTGTTTCACCTGTAAGAGTCCTCTGCCACCCTGAGATCTTGGCAAGTACAATTGATCAATACCACTTTTTGGATGCAGAGCATGGTGCTTTGTCACTAGTTTTCTTGTCTTTCGATCCAAGTTATCAAGTTCTAGCCGAGTCCAGTCAATTATTCCAGCTGAGTATTGTATTACAGGCACTGCCCAGGTGTTAATTGCCTTTATGATATTTCCTCCACTCAGCTTTGATCTCAAGATTTTCTGAACTCACTTTATGTATTTTGTTGAAGTAGCTTCCTTGAGTTGGTTGTGCAACAGATCAGAAGCTTCCAAAACTCCTAAATACTTGTACCCTTCTTCTGGTGTTACTGCTTTTATCAACTCTTCATTATCAAGTTTGAATCCATCATTATTTTTCCTGCCTTAACAGCAATTGTTGCACATTTGTCAATGCCAAATTGCATTTCAATCTCTGCTAAACTCTTCAAGTGCTTTTTTAGCAGTGAGCTCAATTCAACTTTTTTTTCCCCAAACAATTTTAAATCATCCATGTATAGGAAATGGGAAATTTTCAACTCTTTTCAGTCAGTTCATAGCCACAGTTTGTTTTGTTCAAAATGGTTGTTAGTGGCACCATCAAAAGTACAAATAGCAGAGGTGACAATGAGACATCTTGGAAGCTTCCTCGTTTGAAATCAACTTCACCAAGTTCTTTTCCACAGGCCATCAACTTAGTTTGCCATAACTTCATGGAGGTTTTCAGGAATTTCTGGATGTTGCTGCTAATTCCAAAAATGTCTAAGCATTTCTCATTCAGTTGTGTGGAACAAAATCAAATGCTTTCTTATGGCCATGAACAAATTTGTTCGTCTTGTTTTTGAATTCTTCAAAACCAGTTTATCAATCATCAATTGGTCTTTGGTTCCTTTTGAATTTTTGTAACATCTTTTCTGTTCTACAGGCAGCACATCCTTGTTTTCCAAATAGCCATAAATTTGGTTTGCAATAATGCCTCTAAGTAATTTGTATGTGGTTGGCAGGCAAGTCATTGGCCTGTAATTTTCAGGTTTTATTTCTCTTTTCTGCATCCTTCTGAATCAAAAATGTTGATTCAGAAGGATGGTTGTTAGCCATTTTTCACTTTCTGGTGTTTTCAGAACCTGATTCATCTGGCTTACTGACCTTGCATGCAAACTTGTTAGTGATTTTATCCAGATTCCATGCAGTTCATTTAAACTAGGGACACTCCAGTTCTTGACCTTCTTTACTTGTTTTTGCACAATTTCTGTTGTTATGTGAATGTCTTCCATTCTAGTCACTTCTACAGTGCTTTCATTATTATTTAAGATTTAATCTTCAATTTGATTCACATTCTGGGACTCGTAAAAACTTAACAGTTCAAGTTCTAACCAAGGACCTAAGAACTAATATAATAGCAGATTACTACTACTACTACTACTACTACTATTCACACAGCCAGCCAGATGTTCAGACTGGATTTGGCAGTTTTGTCTTATCTATTGAGCCCTTACCAAGGAGCTGCAATAGGCAGATCTGGATGTTTGATGGTGTTATAGATATCGTCACAGGATGGAAGCTGTTCCCAGTAAATCTGCCTTTTGCAATTTACTGATGGTGAATTTGTCAATGCCAGTGGTGCTCCATTTGTTTTGGGATTACACACAAGGTGCCTATTACTATTGGTCGAGATTTGAACATTTTGACACAATGGTCAGATATGGGAGATTTCATGCTATACCCTACAATGAGCGTCTCTGCATTTGCGGAGTGGTAGAGGTAGAAGACCTGGCTCACATCCTATTTGATTGTTGTCTGTATAAGAGGGTGAGAGACAGGTATCTTGGTCTATATACCAAATGAATGACCCATTGGGATCCCCATATCAAAACAACTTACCTTATGCCCAGCCAGAACTTGAAAATAACATTTAACGCAGCACAGTACTTAAACAAAATGGTTCGGTTGAGATCTGCATATGTGGGGCTGCTTGGGGTAGATTGCAAGGGCGACTCCAAAATATAATTTTATTGTATTTTATCTATATCTTAAATTATTGTACACTATTATAATTTCATTTTAAATGCTATTTTATTCTAATTCCATTTTAAATTGTATTTTATCAAATTCCATTTTAAATTGCTTTTATCAATTTTTCGTAATAATTTCTTGCTGGATCTTTGCATTTTGATATGGCACAAGGGCTAATCAATAAATACTACTACTACTACTACTACTACTACTACTACTTCTTCTTTTTTTTCTTCTTCATTATTATTATTATTACTATTACTACTACTACTACTACTACTACTACTACTACTGGTACTGGTACTACCCTTGCTTGCCTTTGCCACAGTCATTCTATTTCTATTTGTAGGTCTTTGTATTTTGTTATCTTCTCTAGTTCTTTCTGTTTTATTCTGCTGTCTCCAGGCACTGCCACATCCACTATCCAGTCTTCTTTTGTCTTTCTTATCAACAATTGTTAAGTCTGGGTGTTACGTGGCATGTGCCTGTCTGAATTCTAAAGTCCCAGAACAATTTAACTTCTTCATTTTCTATGACGTTCTCTATTTTATGGTCTCACCAGTTCTGGCTTGCAGACAAATTACATTTCTTGCAGAACTTCCAATGCACCATTGTTGGTACTTTGTCATGCCGCTGCTTATAGTCAGTCTGGGCAATCTTCTTGCAGTAGCTTACCACTGTTTCTTTAAGCTTCTTTGCATAGCCAGCACTTACTGTCTATTGCTATCTTCTCAGTTCTGGCTTTATATGTATTTGTCCTTAAGGCTTAGTCTTATACCGCTAGAATTAGTCCTTCAATCTTTTTCTTCAGTTTTCTTACTCAAAGCCATTGCCATGTCTTCTTGTTATCTGCTTTCCCTGCTGCTTTTTTTAATGTACTGGCATTGTGGTGCTTTGTCTTCCCATGCCTCTATTCTGTTTTTCATTTGGTCTTTCTTGTAGGCCAGTTTGGTCTCTCCAGTATTCTGTAAGCCTTCCTGGTGTACTAACTTCAGTGCATCTTCTTCATTGTCTTTCAGATATTTTTCCAAAGCCATTTTTTCTTCCTCAACCATCTGATATACTTTCAACATTCCATAATCAACCTATTTGCCTTGGTGGATAAAGTCTGTCAATGTCACTATGAGGATGAAGGGCATGATTTGTTGCCATAATTTTTCTGGTTTTCCTATCCATTGCTTTTAGTTCTGCTTGAGTCCAGTCCACTATTCCAGCTGTGTATGTAATGACTGGAATTGCTCAGGTGTTGATTGCCTTCACAGTATTTCCTCCATTGAATTTGGACTTAAAGATCTTCTTCACTCTCTTGATGTATTCATCTCTAACCTTTTTCTTGACTTCAGTGTGCTAGATGTTGTCAGCTTGAAGGATATCCAGGTATTTGTAATAATCTTCCTCATCCAGACTTTTAAAGTTATTTTCATGAGGCATCTTGATTGCTTCAGTTTTCACTATTTTTTCTTGATAGTGAGTGTAGCACAATTGTCCAAACCAAACTATATTGCAATATCTTCTCTATGTATACAGACAGTGTTCAACAGCGATTCTATTTCAGATGGTGTTTTTCAATACAGCTTCAGATCATCCATGTAAAGGAGGTGGGATAATCTGGCAGATGTTTTTGATGTTTGATGGTCATGTCCTGAGTTATTCAGTATTGTTGACAGAGGAAACAGTGCAATGATAAATAGTAGTGGTGACAGGGAATCTCCTTGAAATATTCCTGTCTTGATATTAACCTCTCCCAATCTCTGACCATTGACATGAAACTGTCTTCCATTGTGCCATCGATCGTTGCACAAAGCTTCTGATGTTTCTACTGACTCTTGTTATTTCTAGGCACTTGATTATCCAGTCACATGGCAGAGAATCGAATGCCTTTTTGTAGTCAATTCATGCTACATTCACGTTGATCTTCCTTCTCTTGCAGTTTTCCAAACTCATTTGTCAGGAGTTGATCTTTTGTTCCTCTTCTATTGGGGTGGTTTCCTTTCTGCTCAGATGGAAAAAGATTGTTTTCAGTTAAATGGTATTAGACTGCATTAGCTACCACACTAGTTAGCAATATGAAAGTTGTTGGTAAGCAAGTAATTTTCCCAGACATTAGCCACTCTTCAAGTAGTATTTCTTGATTAGGTATTCTTTGGTCTTCTTGTTCTTTAGCTTCTCTTCTTTCATCTGTTTTAGTGTGCTTGCTTCTGATCTCAACTCGCTATGGTTTGTTGATTATGCATCTGTTGAATGTCCTCATTTCACCATCAATTCCATCAGAAATGCCCAAGACGTTCCATAGATCCTGAGCAAGTAATGGACACAATTAATACAGGTAGTCCTTGACTTACAATTATTCCTTTAGTGGCTATTCAAAATTATAATGACACTGAAAAATGTGACTTACAACTAGCCCTCACACTTACAACTAATGTGCATCTGCACAGTCATGTGATCAGAATTTGGTTGCTTGGCATTCAGCGTCTATTTAAAATGGTTGCAACATCTTGGGATTATGTGATTGTCATTTACAACTTTTACAAGAAAAGTCAATGGGAAAAGCTGTACTCACTTAAAAACCACATGATTCACTTAACAACTGCAGTGATTTGCTTAACAACCATGTCAAAAAAAGGTGGTAAAATTGGGTGTGGCTCAGTTAACCACTGCCTTGCTTAATGATGTAAATTCTAATCTCATTTGTGGTCATAAGTCAAGGATTACCTGTATTCAAATCTTTTGTGTTCAGGTTGATATCTATTTATTGTTAAATTTATTTGCCATCTATCTTGCCATGGAGCTACACATTACTTGATTCAGCAGCATCAGATGCAGGGATCAGAAAGCCTAGATATATTAACTAATCCATCTGCTGATTTGCTCACCTTTTAAGGCAAAGTTAATTTTTGTGATTTCAATTGCATGGCCTTGATCTTTTTTGAATTTATCCATAATGTGGATAATAATTTGCCTAAGAGCCTCTGAGCTCTTTTGTTTATGACATCTAATAGCTTCTGTACCTACAGTTCTGATTTCTATATGAAAACAATGTCATTGGTTTAATGCTCCATCTGTGAGTTCAATTTATACATGTCATATTGAACTCCTAAATACCCAACCAAGGTTTTCTCCATCACCCGGTTTGTCACCACATTGAACAATGATGGTAACAGAGTACTGGTTTTCTCACTATGTACTTCAGCCTTGCAAAAGATATTATCATTAAAAAAAGCAATGGCTTGGATGATTGTTTAGGTACGCTGATCACCAAACTAATTGTGTGTGTTCTTGTGGACCCTGTCAGTGGCAATTCTAAAATTATTAAATACATCAGCCATTTTTTCCATAGTGTGTATACTCTTTAAATATTTGCTTGTCAATGAAAATCTGATCATGGCCTGATCTAAAATCACATTGCTTTTCCTGGGTAGGGAATTTTTGCATTGATTATAATCATGCTTTGAAAACATGCACAATGACCTTTCCGATTGGAAGAGTGATTCTGTGATAGTTTTCACATCACACCTTATCATTATTTTTAAACACAGGAACAACATCAGCAGGTTTCAGTTAAGCAGGACCGTTTTTTCTATAATATTGAGGATAACTTGGGAATATAATTGACTGCTACAATTATCTTGCCTTGAGCACCTTCACCTTATCTTGGTTAGGACCTGTAACTTTGCCATTTTTAAATTGATAGCTGCAATTTCTGGTTTCTTTGGTTGCCAGTTGCCAATTTCCTTGAATGACACTGATAGTTTCTAGGATCCAGGTGGTCAGTTCACCCCTAGCCCTCCCCCCCCAAAAAAAGTCAGGCTTGCAAGTGAAAAAAGATAGCTTAGAGAATACTCTGCTCATGTCCTTGGAGTCCATTGGGCAGAAGGACTTCCAGGTAATATAACAAGATAATGCCCACTCACGATCAAAAACTTTGGCTGTGAAGAGTCAGGTTTCTGGTAAATGTAAGCAACAAAATTATGTGAAGATTGGTCACAGTGACCTGACAGGAAATCTTGTATTGACATTTCTCTTTTCCCATAATTTCAGTTAAAATGTAGATATTATTATAAATTCTATTGCCTTAATTATATTTTTGAATGTGCTAAAAGCATTAATTATGAAAAAGTGGCTTTTAGTCTCTTCTTGATGTGCCATATTAAGCAGGGTTACTTAAATATTGGCCTAAAATTGTTTATTCAACAATTTTATGGAGAGAAGCAACAGCAGTTTTAATCTGCTTGAGCCCCAACTTTGCCATTTTTATGTGACTGTAAGAACTGCTACATTGTAAACAACTTAGTTTTGTTCTGACCCCTAACAAGCAAAGATTTTCTTAAACCAAACAGAATAATGGGACCTTATTTTTATTTGCAGGTGAAAAGGTAATGCAACTTTTATTACATTACTTTTCTGGTTAGATTGGTTCCCTCCCTTTCCAAATGTTTCAGTTATGAAAGTGAAACTTACTTCATTCAGTTGTTTTGATGAGGGTTCCTGCCACCTGATCTAGTTAGATAAACTGAGTCTATCTCCACATATCTGTGTTTTGACCCATTTCCTCCCTGGTTGAATTTGGAGCGCTCATTCCTTCCTTTTACTATTTGAAGGAATAATTAAACAAGCCCCCTTAATACACACAGGAAGGGTGAACTCCCTGGGTTCAATTAGTCAATAATCACTCCTTCCAGATTTTTGATAGGACAAGTTCTATTTTTTTCCAAGTCTTCCATCTTGATTTGCAATGCTGAAATATGCATTGATGCTATTTGAAATATATATTCTCATGGCTGCCTAGAGTTGGCATTGGAACTCACTGCAAATGGGCCCACCATCTTCTGACCTTTTTAGTGCATGGTTGAAACAAAAATTATTCTATATTATTCTGGGATACTAATTTCAGATATTTTTTTAAGTAAGCCAAGGTAAGCATGATATGTTGTATTCAGATAGGTAAGTTTGTCAGAAAAGCCATAATGGGAAAACTTAGTCATAAGGGTTGCTTTCAAGCAATCTGTGTGCCTCTGTTTTCAGGGCCGGGCTGGGCCGTGGCCTATTTGGAACTGGGCTGCACAAACAGTGGGCTAACTTGCACTAGTAATCGGCTGACAGGCATGCACACGCACATGCAGTTCAATTTGCACAAGTCAAGCTGCGCATGCATGCTCACGTGGCCTGGTTCTTCTCTCCCCCTCCAGCCAGGCGCCAAGTCACAAAGATTGGGGACCACAGTTCTAGTCCATAGAACCATATGGCTTCTGTGAATTAATGCTTACCAGCATTCCTAATAATATAGAATTAGGGGACAATGGAATTGGTACTCCAGCTTCTGATATGTTCTTCAGATCATTTGTGTGTAGTCCACATAAACATGATATAAATTGCTTGCTTTTCCATGTGCTTTGAAAAGTAGTGTTTGACATTGTTGAAGGAAACTAATAATTCTTAATCTTGTACTAGCAATTTACATGGAGAGTTTGTAGTATAGAGCTCTCGGTAATTTGAGTTAGCATATAGCTCAAAGTTTTAACTTTACTACCCCTGCTGTTTTGGTTTATTTGCAGAAACAGTTGTGATTCATCTTTGGGAGGATGTTTTGCAGGAAAGTTGAGGTTTAGATAATGGTGATTTTGATTTGTTTATTTGTTCATTATATTTATTATCTGCTCTCCTGTTACACATTCACATCTTAGATGTGGTGCTGGCTTCCCAATTTGATTTTCTTTTGGGGAAGCTAGCAAGGAATCACAATCATATAACTGCAGTTTATTGTAATAATGTAATTATGAGCCAGGCACTGAGCACCTGTAACACAATCACATGCTGCAACAGTTGGAACTCTGAGGACTGGTCTTACATACCCCTTGTTCAGCACAATTGTAAGTTTGAACAGTCACTGAATAGTTATAACATGGAGAATTGCCTATAATAAGAACAAAATTAAGAAAAATAGTAACAAAATCCTGACTTTATTTTTGTTACTTTTTTCAGTTGGGTAATTTGAAGTATTAACTTAATTTGACAATCTTTTTTGTGAAGTGGAATTTCTGCAACAAACAACTGAAATTTTGAAAGAAGATCAAACAGGGTAGATAGGTATGTTACAATCTTGGGTAGTATATGTTAGTACAGACTAAAATTTTGAGTTCTATGTACAGGATTTTATGCCTGCATTGAAGCCTTTTCCTATTGATGACAACCCTACTGTTTCTGTTGGTTTCCTAGGCAGTAAAGGTTGTAGGCTCTTCTGGAATAGAATTCTATGAGACACGCAACTGCTGCTGAAAGTAAAGCTGGATGGAAGTACTCTATGAATATGGAAATCGGTTTTGGGATCCAGGTCATTTTCAGATACTTAAAAAATTATGAAAATAAAATAAGACTGGTCTGTAAAAAACATAGACTTTAATATGGTTATTAACTGCAGGTTTTCTGAAGAGACAGCAAAGATTTCTAAATTCCATCCTCATGATATAATATCATTTACCTGCCTGGGAGGAGGTAAACCAATTCTGTAGTCTCTGTTGCCACTAATCTCTTGTATTCAAGTTGCAATAGCAGATGGATGCGGGATTTGCTTTCTGTGTGGAAAAGGCCCAGTAAGCCACAAAAAAATATGCAGGTGGATAGACAGGAATATATTTTTCTAATTAGCTGGTGCCTGCCACTAAGCTATATGCTCTGCAGCCAAAGATGGAGAAGCTCTATACAGTCAGTAA
>JAKJMR010017709.1:11846-96905 GCA_024449315.1 Daboia siamensis | reverse complement strand
GTCTTGGGTGGCCCTGCACGGCATAGCTCATAGCTTCATTGAATTACGCAAGCCCCTTCGCCACGACAAGGCAGTAATCCATGAAGGGGGAGGTAAGGGTAGGGATGGGATAATCTCCCAAATAACTCTTGTTCCCATTCTTACCCTCAAAACAGCATTTAAAACTGATCCCCAAATTCTCTTGATGGCTCTGTACAATCCTCCAAAACAAGTTGCAACACATAATCCCTCAATTATTTCTACTTCTATGGTTAAGCATATACCATAGATATACTGAAGAACATGTTTTCACCTAATAACTTTATCCAGTGTTCTTTGAAAAATAAAATAAAACATAATGTGCCTCAATTTCTTGGCACTCTGCCCACCTATTTTGCTGTAAACTAGGAAGAGTTGGCTTCCCAAATCTGGAATAACTGGAATTGAACTTTCCTAATCAGGAGTTTTAGGAACTAGCAACCACAGAATCTAATCTTTTGTTGATGCAGTCTTGAATGTTCGTAGGTCTCAACTAATGGCAGAATAGATAAGTAAAAACATGCATTTCATTTTATAGTGTTTCATAGACCCTGAAGCTTCCTTGTCTTCGTATCAAGATTAGGAATTATTCACAGCAGTAAATAAATTAACATATTTGGATAGAAAGAAATCAGATTCTTCTATATCTGGAAAATGATTCTTTTTCTGGTATGATGGTTACATTTGGCCTTTGACTGGAATGCCAGATAATCCTCCCAAATCTGGTGAATTGAGGATCAAACCTTTATTTAATTTTGTTTTTTACATTTAAAATGAATTATAGGTAGTAACTGCTTGCCTCTTAAATGTTTAATATTTTTCATTCTATCATTTTTAATAATTCATTTTTTAAAAATACAGCTTTTAGGGAGTTGTAGAATTCCCCTCTACAGTCATGAGATAGTGGCAATCTCCAGAACTTCTTGAGTCCTACTTAAAAGACTTTAGAGGCCAGAAAGTAAATATCCATATTGGCTAGAGTAGAGGTGGACAAAAGGTGGTCCTAGGTATTACTAAGCCATTACTAAGCATACTGACTGCTTCTTTTGAAAAGAAGTAACAGGCAAAAAAAGGAGCTTCTATGCATATATGCCTTCATTAAGTGGATAATGTGAAACTCTGCCTCAAATTGTCAGCAGTGTAAAGAAAACAAAAATATGTGACATCTGTTCCAGAGAACCAAAAGATGAATTAAAATAACTAAGGGTACCATTGATTAAACACCGTGGCAGTGCATTATTCTTCCATTTCAATGGGAGCACTGCAGTTCATTCATTTCAGTGTATCAGTGCATAGAGGAGTGTATATTAACAAAAGAGCCAGAATATAACGAAAGACCTCTTAACATCGTACCTAATTGATGCTATTTCTAGATTGTTTAAACTAAGTGTGACTACCATGGAAACATACAAGTAAAAATGAAAGCCTGACTTTATTAGCTTGGAATCAGACTTATGTTTGACTAAGCCTGGATTTAATCTATTATGTTTTTCAAGTCTGATTTTTGAATACAGATGTCAGATATTTCCAAAGCTGGTTCATGAAGCATACGTTAAACAAGAATCTGTTTGGAATATTGGTTCCCTTCATCTTCTCCCTTATTATCTGTTAATCTGACATGTGCTATTTTTCAATAGGTACTATTAAATTTTCAGAGTTGAAAACTTTGGCCCAAAGCTCAAAATCCAACAAGGCCAGTATTAACTTACCTGATCTTATAATAACTCAACGGGATAAAGAAGATGATGACCAGGAGGAAACAACAAAGTACAGTTATGATCCAGAAACAATAAATAAGTTCACAACAGATGAACAAGAGACTGGGTTAAATGAAACCCGACATCGCAGGCGGAAAACAATACCAAAGGCTGCTGAAACAATATTCCCAGGGACAAAAGAGACAACAGAGGACAAGTGTAGAGGGAAGCGCCAGAAGGACTTTGACACTGCAGAACAAGAGGAATATAGCGATGATGAGGCCAGAAAAAAAGAGAAGTGTCGCAGTTCAGATGACTTGTGGACTCAGAATCAACAAAAGCTTCTAGAGCTAGCTTTGCAACAGTATCCAAAGGGAACGCTGGAACGTTGGGATAAGATTGCTAAGTGTGTTCCAGGAAAAAGCAAGGTGAAGCTTTTGGGTTGGGTAATTTTATGTTAATTTTTCTTGTAAATTTAGTTTTAGAAGATTAACGCTCTTAAATTTAATGCAGTTGACAGAATATTTTTAAAGGTAATGATAAACAAGATTTTTGCCTGTACTTATGACAAACAATAGCTTGCCTCATGTTTTCTACCACGTTTCTCTGAAAAAATAATAGAAGTAATTCAACCGTATTGACTTAATGGACAGAAAGCAATTATATACTGTATAGAACACCAAATAAATGTTGCATAATCTTATATATAGGATACCGGTGAGGCCATGAAATCATAATGCTGGAAAATATTGATTCTATTCCTAGTCTGTCATGTAATCTGTTCCAGCAAAGTTTTAAAGGATTAGTGTTGCACAAGAGGCTTCAAATGTATGAACAGCCTTCTTGATTGTATCGAAAGGTCCATCTTTTGATACAAAAGGAAAGAGAGCATATTCTTCAGTTTTCAAACTGATGCTAGAAAACTACCTGTGGGCAGTGATTAATCTCTTTCTATTACATTTCTTGCTACTTTTAATGCAGGATTTTTCAAGGCTTGAGTTCTGTCTATGTTGTAGGTTGTAAATTAACAAGCAAATCCATGTTTTGTAACAAAACCTACTTCTCCAGTGTATTCTTGATAGAAAATTTATGGGCACCTATGGTGGCAGATACCTTGCAATTGGTTTATGGATACTTTGCTTCCATTCATTTTTCCTAGACAAGTCAGAAAGCAGGTGAAGCAGTATATTCAATAGGAAAATTATCAAGGTGGGAAATGATGTTCTGTCTCTTTTTCTCTTCCCCCAAAACTTGCTGATAATTTAATGTTTTTAATTATCAAAGTGTGACGATGAGGAAGGTGATAGAGGAACTAGAGCAAAAAGACCAGTCCAAACAACCAATTAGTTTATTAATGGAATTTTTTTTTTTTTTTTTTTAAAAAAGCAAAGTAGGGAAGGTACATGACTGTAAATGTAAATTAAATCCTGTAGCAAGTAGGTGAGTGTCTTCAGGTAAGCAATCCTAACAAAACAATTTCAGAGGTTTTGTAGAGTCTCATGCATGGCGAAGGATGGAAAATTGAAGAATAAGTAAAAACCTTTGCCAGGTTTTTTGTTATTCAGGAGGGTAGTCTAACATTGGTGGCTTTATCACAATTAGCCAGTAAGCAGTTGTTGCCAAATGTGTTAAAGCCAGGTGACAGTTAGGAACTGATTAGTTACATCCTTGCTTGTCGCATTGTCCTGGATATATGAAAGATAATGTTGGAAAGGAGATGGCTAAAAACGAGGGTTGAAATGGTACATGTCTTGGCTATCAAGCTGAATATTTTCTAGTGAGAGATACATTATATTTAGCTATATTAGAAGTATTTATTTCTGTTAGAAGTACACAAAGCAGATGGAATTTTATGCTCTGTTCAAATTATTTCCTGAACTGTAGTAGAATGGTTAATTGTTACAAGCAAAAAGCAGCTTACTGCTTGGTCAGGCTTGTGAATTTTGAAAATATTTTAATTGTATATTCTGGGCAGCAGCAGATATACTTTTCCAATGTATGTTTCTATATGCAGTGAATAATGATTTTTTATCAATGCCTGCTGGAAAAATGGGCTTAGAATTTGAGGCGCTACAGAGGTTCCAAGATCTTGATCTGATGCTTGCAAACTAGGAGGGAGTGGATGGATTGAAGCACATGCTTGCTGAATCCCAGCAACACATTCATTGTTAATGCAAAACCCTTATGGATCTATAGACATTTCAGCTGTTGACTTTAATGGCAGTGCTCTAGAAAAAGCAAGTATGCAATGCAATGTCCTGTTCTCCAGAGCACTTGGGGAATTTTTCGCTGGGTCCAACTAGTCTGCCAATTGTAACCTTACTTGGTTTTGGTTATAGAAATACTGGCAATGAATCAGACTCTTACTAAGTCAGTTAGACTTCAGCAACTCATTTTTATATTGGAAAGCCTTTGAAGACAACTTGAGTCTGGAGCTGCCATGGTTTCAACAGGTTTAATAACAGATTAGTCTATTCTGAGGGCAGTATTGGTTGCTCATTCCAAGCCGAATTCTAGATGGTGGGAAATCTCTATAAAAACCCTATGTGATCTTCCCATATGGAATCTTCCAAATCAAACTAGCCAGGGATGCTGCAGATACTGGCCCAAAAAAGCATGAGTGCATAGAAGCTTACAAGGCAGCCTTCTCATTACCAGTGTTCTCATATGGAATACTTTGCCTTGCAAAGTCAGGCTCCCATTCTTGAGACATTTAGAAATGAATGCAAAATTATTTGCAGGGTCTTTGGAATGGCATATCTTCAGTAGCTCAGTAGTGGAGGAAGATACACTTCTGTCTGCAACTTTATTATATTTTAATATTGGAAGCTGCCTAGTGTTCAGTGAATGTAAATAGTCCTCAAGATATAGCTGTAATGGAGCCTGTCCATTATGGCTTCTTGTTGTGATGGCTATTAAATGGAGTATCTCACTTTATCCTCCCACCCTGAGACTTTCCATTCTCCGCTTCCTGCCCCTTGGATCTCCACAGGCCTTTCCCCATGCCCATCAAGTCTCTCCAAGCCTTAGGCCTGATTCCCACCCTACTATGCCAAACACCACCCTCCTCACTTACCTTTTGATGAGCTCCAAAGCCTTCCAGAATGCTGGAATAGATTGCTTCCTTGCATGGCCATGTGATGTGATTCCAGAAGTGGCAGCAATATTTACAATACCAGAATGAAATTTGGCCCCTGGAAATGTGGGTTCTGCTTCCAGAATGGGGCCATGGGACAAATCACTGTTTTGCTGCCCTAACATGGTTTGCACAGCTCTGCAGGAGTTTTCTGTAGCTTTCAGAAATTTTCCAGTGCTGTGCAACTTCAATAAGGCAGCAGAATGGAACAATTTATCTCATGTGCCATTTTGTTCCTACCCACAAGTGGACAGAAGCAAAATGCTGGCCACTTCCAGGTTGCCAGCATGTGGCCCAGAGAGGAGCACACCAAGCAGCCAAGGGACAAAGTAACTTGTTTCAACACTATGAAAGAGGCTTCAGAACTCTTCAAAAAGTGAGGAGTGTAAGGAGCTGGGTAGGGTGGAAATCAAAGGTCAACGGGGAACAGTTGGGGGAAGAAATGTTTAGAGACCCAGTGTAGGCAGGAGTAAGATAAGGAGCACTGCAGCATCCCTGCCGTTAGTTGTAAGGGTGAATGAAGGTGGGGACACTTCAGCAACTATAACATCAGGCAGAGCATAAGTAGCTTTCAGTGTGGGGGAAAGGTAACATAACTTCAAACAGCTGTTAGGTGACTTGATTGTTACTTGAGGACTAGCTGTATACGTAACATACCGATTGTGGTAATAATAAATACTACTTAATTTCCCCCCCCCCCCCAATAAACTCAGAAAATGTTTTCCCTTTCTCTCCTGCCTGGTGTAAATTGTCTATAATACTTTTAAAAAATGAACATTACAATTAATACTCCATGTTTTCTTCTTTTTCCACAGGAAGAATGTATGACTAGATACAAGCTGTTGGTTGAACTTATACAAAAGAAAAAAATGGTCAAAAGCTGAATATTTGAAGAATCTTATTCATCAAAATGAGATACATTAAACATCGTCTGCAGTGACTTGTATTTTTGTATCTCAGTATTTCAGTATGTCATGTGCCTTAGTAAAAATCTGTAAATTTTACACCTTCAATTTGAAATACGTGTTAATAGAATCAATGTATTTTTGTACAGGAGGGTTTTTTGTCAATAGTACTATAAAAAATTATGTCATTTGGAATACATATTGGAACAATTGAGCAAATAGCTTTTAATATAAAGTCATATTGCAGGATGGGAAACATTGCATTTTTAAAGTATCTTACATTTCAGTTTTCATTAATAATCACTCATTCCCTAACAATATTACATTTTCTGTTTTATTATCATATAACATTGGCATTACATTCATCCTATTCCAATGGAACATGCAGAGGTAGGGAGGTAAAAAACAATTGTCAATTCTGAAATAGAACACTCCATAAAAGTTCCATTTCTGGATCAACAAATTTTGTATATCCCAGTGCATGGTGGCGCAGTGGTTAGAATGCAAGCTAACTCTGCTCACATTGCCAGGGGTTTGATTCCTTTGTTCCTGACCAGTTCAAGGTTAACTCAGCCTTCCATCTTTCCAAGGTTGGTAAAATGAGGACCCCGATTGCTGGGGAAAATATGCTGACTCTGTAAACTGCTTAGAGAATGCTGTAAAGCACTGTGAAGTGGTATATGGAGAACCAACAAATGGGAACTGAATTTTTAATTTCATTCTATTTGCCTTCACTTCACTGTGGATCCTACTAATACTTATCTTCAGACCATACTGTTCAATATAGCAAATTCTATTGTATTTATTGCCTTACATTATAACAATTGGTCCTCCAGTTAATCCTGGACTGCAGCAACTTCCCCATAACTGACCTTGCTCCTCAAACCTTTAAATCAGTTTCAGATGGGCAGTTGCCCATTTTTCTTTCTACATATAAGACAGCTAAACAGCATTAACAACTAAAAAATAACTTCCTTAACTTAAAAAAATTGTAACAGTTGGAAACCTGAAACAAAAGGATGATCAATCATACTATTTGTAAACTCATCAAAAGTGGACTTTTTTTCCCTATGGCAGGTATATTAGCCCAAAATATAATCTATTAGATGTCAGACTGTGTGTGGTATTTCAGGCATTCCTACGCTCTATTATATAGAAGCAGCCACAACTTAAAATATATATTCCAGTTGTGAAATATGAGTAAAATAGAAAAAATATTTGCATTTGTAGTCCAAGCTCTGTCTGCCGATGGCTGGTGCTAATGATGAAAGCAAGCCTCCATTACAAATAAGAATAATTCCACTACACCAAAAGAATCCTCAAGTTTTCAGCCTTGGGGGGAGAATTGGAAAATATGTAAGGGATAAAACTATTGCTTTCAGCCTAAAAAAATCATCTCATTTCATACTAATGCCATGGTAGGAGGATGTCAATCTTTTTTTTTTAAAGTGCTAAAATGTGTACCTTATATTTCTCAAGATTTAAGAAGCCGATTGTGCCCTTTTTCTTTGTGATGATATGGTGTGGCAGCACAGTTTTCATTATAACTAAAGTAACCTATGCAAAATTCTTCCTATTGTGTGAAAGGATATCAAACATTGTGAAATGACCTTTTTCTCAAGAAAGGTAACTCTTTCATGTCAAGGCACTTTCTGCTGCAGTAGGAACCGGACTGTCCATTTTGGCTATATATTTTTTGCTAAGAGTATCCACATTAGAATAGGTCTGTTTAAATCCATTTAAAACACCATGATTTGAGTATCTCAGTATGCATTAAAAGCATACTATAATGGGACTTGGCTTCCATAGATATGAATATAACATATACTGAACACAGTGACAAATGCTTTCCTCTGATGAAGTCTATATCATGTATTGCAATTTACAGCCATAAACAATATTAAAATTTATTAACCAAAGCTTTGTACATATCTTTATATAAATTGGCAATTTTACATCTAGGCAAAACATTTATACAAATTATTACAGAATATTAAACAAGTGGTTTAAATAAATTAAACCACACTGATTTACTTTAGTACATTTATCTACAAAAGTGATTTGTGACTTTAAAACTTGCCATTAATATATAAAAATAAATTATTCTTACTTTTCAATTAAATCTACCAGTTAGAAATTTTACAAATCAAAATATCCACATTTTATGAATTCTTCACAATACAAAACAATCACAAAAATCTATTTACAGAAATGAGGTAAGAACTGTGCAATGTTTAACTGAACAATATTGCAGAAACAATAGATTCTTCCAATTAAGTACACAGTGAAGGTCTAAGTATACTTGAGTATTTTCCACTAATAACTCACACAGACTCAAATTAGTGGTTATTAACTCTCAAATTAAAACTATTTCCTGTTTTACTGCATAGTCATACCATGAAATTAACTCTTCAAAGTGAAATATGTCTTTTTCACCCATTAACATTTCATAGCAATGGAAAATCTCTCCCTCCCACCTTTTTTTTTTTTTTTGGTAATTTATTAGTGGAAAGCAACCCAGGTAATGATTTGCCTGAGCTATCCATAGTGACAAACACTTCTAGTAAAGGCAGATCAGCAAGGAAAGCTGCTGGTGCAAAGTTGAATATGCTTGCGGCTTTATCTCATTTTAGTGCATGCCCAGCTGTCTAAAGCCATCCATAACCCAACAGAGGGAAGCAACAGGCACTTGAGTTACATTAAATATTACCAGAACAGGAGTTACTTTCTCATCTGGTAAAAGTTCTATGACTTTCAAAAGATCTGTTTTTCCAGTGATCCTGAAAAATCCATCTCAAAATTAAATATTGTCATTTCTTAAATGTTTTCATTCTAGCAACATTTTAAAAACTAATGACAAGATAAATGATTTAAAACCTGATTCTTTTCTGAAGAAAAAATGGTGCTTCTAAAACACTGTTGACAAACCACCATGTCATTGACAAAAATTTCATATTTTCTCTACTTTCTTCAAAGAAGTGATGGAACTAAATATTTGATTTTTAGCACTGCAGTGTGTGTAAAGGCTTCTCAATCAGAAACTAAATTCCCATCACCTGACTGAAATGACAGTGCTCTAATCTGAAATCCAAGCTTCCATACAATTTGATGGAAACAGTTTAGTTTCAGTGCAACACAAAGCAACAAGGTCAAATTGTACAATAAACATCTTCAGGTAGATTCACTTTTCCAGTGTGCAGTTAGCTCATTGATGTGTCTCGTCATACCTGCAGAGAGAGTGCAACTCACAGCCAGATGAAGTGCTATCAGCAGGATTTGCAATTTTACACACACTTTCAAGTGTTAATTTTTTTCCGGTGCAAGGGATCCACTTTTATCACTAAGCCTCTGGAGAAAAAAAAAAGAAATACACTGTTTTACAATTGCTAAAATTGCCAGTTTTTTTGTAATAATTTATATATCTAGCCAGAATATATCTGCACAGCAAAGAAATCCTAAAGGATTGAGTTTATTTAGTCCCATATCTGGCAATATACCCATATCTGGAAATACTTTCTAAGGCTCAGAAGCAATACTACAACTGATATTTTGAATGGAGTGCTTGGCCTCCAAAGCTGCTGCCAAGGTAAATCTCCATCTGCTAATTGTTCTCCTTTCTGACTGCTTAGCCTCTTTTGCAAGTCCAAATGGGCACAGAAAGCAGCATGTGGTCCTTGCTTTTTGTTCCCTGCTGTTGAGTGAGAGGGAATTTTCTGTGCATTGAGTGTCACTCCCTCCTGGGAAGGGAGTGGAGAGGTCACCCCATCTGAAGCTAGAAACCTCTTATCCTGCTCCTCGATTCAGCCAGCTTGATGATTTTGCCATACTATACAAAATGGGAAATATTATTAAAAAGGAAGCTCAGAACATATCCTGTTCTGAATAGCCAAGAGAAAAGTTCTACATTCATTTGGCCTATTATTAAAATAGAAAAGCAGCAAATGTGAAACTGATTAGGTTTAGCTGTGAGATAATAGGAAATTCAAAACAAATTAACAAAAAACTCTTAAAACTTTTGGTTGACCACCACTAGTATGATCCTTAATTCTCACAATTCTTTAAATGAAGTTTGATTAAAATGCGGTCCAGTAAATACTGTTGGCTGATTAGGGAGTTTAAAAGAAATTACTGGATAGATCTTATTTCAGAACAGTAATTAGTAGCTAAGGAAGGGAAAAAACTGAAGTGCAAGACAGCCTTCAAGCCACTCTTCAATTCAAAATTCCAGGCCATTCATGCATATATACGAGACATATTTAGAATATCCTCACAATCCTCTTTATTATTTTACTAGATATTCCAGAGATGGTTCCTATCACTGAAACCATATTTAGCATCTTTAAAATTTTGTATGCAAATCACACTGTATGTAATGATGGATTATGCAATGTGATTTTTTTAAGACTCTACTGGAAGAAAAAGTGGTACACACCCACCCACTCACCCCTTGCCAGTGGTTAAAACCAGAGAAGTAAATGAACTTTTTTAAAATATAGAATGTTTGAGAATTTTAGCTTTCTGACCAGACTGTAGCTGCTGGGTGAGGTTTAGAAACTTGCTGCTGGTCAAAGCTGTAACTATTGATAAGAAGTCAGCACAGATCACCAACAAGATGACCATAAATGCTTTTTCTACTTTGTGAAGATGGAGGACCTACAATATCCTATAAGTAAAAACATACTGAACAACAGTTAGGAACTAATTAGGAACTTGGAAAGTTTTATGCTAATTTGCATTGCAGTGAAGTTCACTTTGTCAGTTTTACCAAAGAGAGAGAGAACAATTAGAACTATTTGGTTCATTCAGTGACCAGATACCAAAACAGCTGTGATAGTACAAGCCATTTGTTTTAATTCTGTCTCCTTTAAATGTTAACATTTTTTTCTTTTTAATTTTTTTTTATTACAAACCCAACTCTATATACTTACAGAAACCTTTGGAGCTGCAATATCCCCAGGAACTGCAAGGAATGGGTTAGTAGCAGTTGTATGAAGCGGAGATGCCTGAGAGACTGCCAGCAAGTTATTAATGGGAATCTGTGTGGCTCCCGAAAGCTGCAGTTGCTGTACTTCAGGTTGATGCTGTTGCACTAGTTGATACAGAAGAGCCTGATGCTGTTCCTTTAGTACAATAGTGGAGGCACATTGTAGTTATTACCTTGTAGATTACTATATTTTTCATGCAAGTAGTTAAACAAGGATGAAAACTAAAAACTTTCAAATGGCTCTCACTCAGCAAGGATTTATAGATCTCTCATTGTAACCCGAGGAATCTTTTTTTTATATAGTTTGGAGTACAAAAGGGTGACAATATTATTTCATTATTCCAGGGAAGAAAGCTAAAAATATTCTTCTGAAAACTCCTTGTTGCAGAAGTATTCCATGCCTGATTGGAGATTATACATGGTAGAGCTTGGATACAGAATATTCAGATTCAAATTCATGACCAACTAAGAAGTTCACTGGCCCCAAATCATCATCTCTTACAAGGTTATTGTAAGAACAAAATCATTCTAAAGCAAACAAGTATGAGAACAAATGTAACGCCACAAAAAGGGAATGAAAACAAGCAGCAAACCTCTCACTCATCCTGTGAACTATAAAACAAAAAGAGAAAAAGTTGAAAGGCCAGGGCAAGAAAGATTATGTCAGCTGTCTTCTGCTGACATAACCAATGCAAACATTCAAATTACAACTGATGAATATGGCTGTGTCAAAATCAAAATTCTGGTAAGATAAGGTATAAGCAAACTTCTGTTTATGGAGAATCATTCTGACAAGATCTTACTGAGGAATTAGAGATCTAACAGCTTCCCAAAGAGGGGGGGTCTCTTCAAGCTCTCTGGCCCAGGCTGAGAATTTTAATTTTAATTTAGTTTTAATCTTAATTTTAACTGGGGTTTTTACCAATGAAGGGACTAATATAATTTTTTTAATCTGTTTTAACTTTTGTATCTGTGTTTTTTAATCACCCTGTAAACCGCCCTGAGTCCTTCGGGAAAGGGTGGTATATAAATGTAATAAAATAAATAAATAAATAAATAAATAAAAGTGCTTTTTCCAAACTGCAGTTCAGTTCATTTATCAGAACTGAAAAAGCTTCTTGGGTGAGAAGTGAAATATTTTCAAAGGAAAAAAAATCAAACTGCCTTTTGGAAAAAGCACCTTTGGGACAATCACGACCTGAATGATTGAGAACCTCCATAGACAATCTCAAAGATGGGTGTGTGTCTATCCATCTCTTTAGAGAAATTCTGAACAATGCAAATGATTTTTCTTTGCACATACGAGTCCTTTTTGGATTCAAGATTTAGAAAATGAGTGGAGTGGTCTTTCAACATTTGCTGAAATGTATTTGCCAATTTTAATTTCTCAACTAGCTAGCGCACCCAGTAATTTGGGATGATGAAATTTGTCCTTCAGAAACATGTACTGGGTAACAGGTTCTTCCTGATTTAGACCAAGAAATGAACAACTGGGCAACATTCAGTAAACCAGGTAAATTCAAAATATAATATGACACATTTTCTTGATTGAAATCCTTTCTAAAGGAAAATTGTAGTTAGTTTTCTACCACATTTTCACGGGGAAAGATCAGACACTGTCCACAACAATATAGGTAATTCTTTACTTTACATATTATACAATATCCTCTGCAGCCAACAAGTTTCAAACATTAAGTTGGTCAAAATAACAGCTGCCTTATATTTTAAGGCAACAGGTGCACTATTTTTAGCGGTATTTCACTTTATTTCTTGAGGACAAAAGTGTTAACTGGGAATTCATCCTTCCCTCTTCTAAACTCTCAGTTAAAAGAACTATAGAACAGACTCTACAAGGATACACAATGGAAAGATAGACAAATCTCCAAAATTCTCTGTTTTTAAACAAAACAGCTAACGTGTCTTCCCTGAAGGCACTTACTGGGAATGTTAAGAATCTAAATATATTTTCAAAAGTATTCCAGTGAAGTGGCTTCTAAGATCTAGATTAAGAAGAATCATAGGCAATAATAAGTTGAAAGATTGACATGAGCTCTGGTAAGGAATGAATCAACATGATGTCATCTTATCAATGACAGTGGGTCAAAAATGTAGCCAAATGACCTCAGCAAATGCAGGTTTCTCTGTCTAGGGTAAGGTAGTGCTGGACATGAAATCACACCATCTTGTATTCAGATGTGAGATCTAACTTGAAAGAACATCTTTGAGGGGAAAAGTTCTAAGAAAGAGAATACAATATATGCAAAGCCTAACTATCATGTTATCACTCTATAAATATGTTTAGGTGATGGAATTTGATAAGAATATGGAGTTAGTCAATACATGCAAAGTTTTGCCTCAGTATATCTTGAACTATTCCAGGAAATACAGGTATAACAATTGGGATTATGAAAAGGTAAAAAATTATATGTCCTAGAAGAATGGGAAAGCATGGAGCCAACAGAATTTGGAGAGATATGTCCTTCAGAAACAGAATAGGTATGAGGTGATCAGGTATGAGTTAAGTGAAGTTTTCCTAATAGAGGAAGATTTTGGTTTTGTCTATCCCAATGGTTAGGAGTAAAGTTGGGCAAAAGTAGATCTTTAGAGGGATCTATCTGAAATATAAGTTTATGAGATCAAAGCAGGTGCTTAGTAAGGACTGAACACTATAAACAGCAGGAACAGTAGAAGGATAATTAAAGAAGGCAGGAAACAAAGGAGCTTTTTCCTATTGCCCTTCTGAAATCTGAAACCTCTGAAAAAGTTCCAAATTTTTGATGGGAGATGTTGATAATGGTGCAATAGAGATCTACGTATCTTCTCCAGATTGTGGAAAGTTCAATCAACCTTTGGAAAAATAAGGTGATCACCAGGCAATTTGAGAGACAAAATAACTATTTAGTAAATGCCTGGAAGAAATAATAGAAGTCTATTTCATCAAGGCAAAAAAGTCCAAGTCACATGCTCTCATAAACATCAGCATGTGAAATAGTCTTATAGTCATAAGGTTGGATGTCCTGATGAAAAAGTCTAAGGATGTTTGAAGAAATGCTAAGACTAAAAAAAAAGTTAAAAATAATGAATGAATTAAAGCAGAAGCAGAAGAGCAAAAATGTTAACACTGTGATGACAGAAAACAGACTGAAGAGGATCAATGGGAACTATGTCTAGGGGCCTCCAATTAAACAAATCTGAAAGTCCTAGACAGGTCTGAATGGGGATCTGTGCAGGCAGATAATCCAGATGCATGGATCAGAAACCACAATGATATATAAATATTTTTATTTATTAATATCCTGCATTATTTTTACAAATAATTCAAGGCAGTGAACATATCCAACATATCTTCTTCCTCCTATTTTTCCTACAGCAACAACCCTATAGGTTATTGCTGGGCTGAGAGAAAATGACTGGCCCAAAGCTAGTTGGCTTTCATAGTTAAGGCAGGACTTGAACTCGTGGTTTCCCACTTTGTAGCCTGGTGTTCTAGCCACTAGAGCAAACTGGCTGTTCAGTTAATAGTGTGTACATTCTCTTATTGCTCTGTTATTTTTTAATGCAATAAGTGAAGTCTTGCCCATTTTTTTTTCTTTTAAGGCCTACGTTTTTTTAATCACATTCTTTCCTCTTTTTAAAAACTGTAGATCTCTGGCTTATTCATGAACATTCTGATGTTACTCAGAAATAGGCTGTAATATCTAACCATCAGCACTCATTCTTGAAAATTGAAAATATAATGATAAAATAGAAATGCTTACTGATGTGAATTGTTGAGTGTTTAGTAACTGGTGAAATTGTTGCTGCTGTTGATGCAGCAGCAGTTGTCTCTGTTGGTCAGGAAGAAATCCAAGTCCAGAGGTTCTGTGAAACAGCAAGACACATTTACTGAGCAAACATGCTTGAATCATTTCTATACCATACTTTCTGAAAAAATAAAACATTTAAAACTAAAATATATATAGATTTATGTGCATAGGCTGATCATGTATTTCTAAGCATCTACCCAATTTTTATCTTAAATGTTACTTATATAACATTTACTGATATAACATTAGAAAATAAGTACAACTGAACTTGTTGTTAGTTGCGAAGTCGTGTCCGACCCATCGCAACCCTATGGACAACGTTCCTCCAGGCCTTCCTGTCCTCTACCATCTTCTGGAGTCCATTTAAGCTCACGCCTACTGCTTCAGTGACTCCATCCAGCCACCTCATTCTCTGTCGTCCCCTTCTTCTCTTGCCCTCAACCTTTCCCAGCATTAGGCTCTTCTCCAGTGAGTCCTTCCTTCTCATTAGGTGGCCAAAGTATTTGAGTTTTAGCTTCAGGATCTGGCCTTCTAAAGAGCAGTCAGGGTTGATCTCCTCTAGGACTGACCGGTTTGATCGCCTTGCAGTCCAAGGGACTTGCAGGAGTCTTCTCCAGCACCATAGTTCAACAACTGAACTAGCAAAGTACTTAATATCCGTGATATGATAATAAAATAACTCGTGTATTTAATTGTACCAACATTGAAAATCTCATCCGCATTTTCAATGGCATGTTGAGTTATGCTAAGAAGCAAGGATAAGAGCCATCAAATGCCTCTCTATATATTTTAAAAATATGGGGAATTTTTAAATTCCTGTAGTACGGGAAAACTATCTGCACTACAGGTAGTCCTCAATTTATGACCACACGGGAGTACAGAATTTCAGTCGTAAATCTTCGTGGTTGTATGTTGAGGCACTGCTGACCAGACTTGATTTTATGACCTTTTTATGACAGTTATAAAGATAATCATCACAGTTGTTAAGCAAACCGTGTTGTCATTAAGCAAATCCAACATGTTCAATGGGCTTTCACATTTCTGGTGGAAAATGGCAAAATAGGTTGCAAATTGTGCTCATGAGACCACAGAACATGCAGTGGATTATAAATATGAGCCAGTTGCAAGGCCCAAAATGCAAACGTGTCTCGGCGAGTATGTGTGTGCCAAAAATCAGGAATATTGAGGATAGATTGTAAGTAGTTTTTAAAAGTCCATTGTAACTTCAACCAATTGTTAAACAACCAATTGCATATGCAACCCTATATAAAAAAGGTAAAGGTTCCCCCGCACATGCGTGCTAGTCGTTTCCAACTCTAGGGGCCAGTGCTCATCTCCGTTTCAAAGCCAAAGAGCCAGCGCTTGTCCGAGGACGTCTCCGTGGTCATGTAGCCGGCATGACTAGATGCCAAAGGCGCACGGAACGCTGTTACCTTCCCACCGGAGCGATCCCTATTTTTCTACTTGCATTTTTATGTGCTTTCGAACTGCTAGGTTGGCAGAAGCTGGGACAAGTAACAGGCGCTCAATCTATTACGCGGCACTCGGGATTCGACCCGCCAAACTGCCAACCTTCTGATCGACAAGCTCAGTGTCCTAACCCACTGAGCCACCGCATCCCTGCAACCCTATATACCTGTATATAAAAAAACAGCACATATTTGCCAAAACAAATTAAAACATACGTTGAATATATACCAGAATCAATATTTTCAAATTAAGCATTAAAAATCTGTAATTCTCTGCCATTTCTAAGTTTCATACGTTCTTTATTTCAACTGACAATTTTCTAATCCATTGTCAACATTTTAACTATTACATTCTAGAGTTCCTCATTCAGTATTTGGAGTTTTATATTTCTTTTGCTCAATCACTAAATATGGATTTTTCACCACTTATTTCTGAAAAATTAACTTTTTTCAGGTCTCAATTTTCATATGATTTAACCACTGGTTCTATGTAAACACTGTATCATTAAATACAATAGAAAGTTGATATTTGGCTTTTCCTATGAAGGACACAAACAAATCTGATATTTCATGAGCCATTTGGCAAAACTAATATTAAGAGCAAACAGGAATAATTAAAGGGAATAGTGCATGTCAAATCAACTGATGAAAGAAACATTAGCAATATAGCCTGTTGCTCCTAAGTTATTTCTGTGATTGCAAAACATGGGAAGTCATATATTTTACATACAAAGCATCACCCTTGGCCACTAGTCAAACAGCGAATGCTGATAATGTATGGAAAACCTACATTTTCCATGTCAATCTTAAAACTGAGTTCCCATTTCCCTTTCCAAAGTAGCTTTGAAGACTGTTGACCAGTGAAGCAGCTTTGAGTGGTATGAAATCTTGAATGATAGGAATAAAGCCAAGTTGGTACAAATATCATAGGACAGTTATGATTAGTTTTATTTTATTAATTTATATGGATGCCCTACTTTTAAAAGTGACCCTATGTTATGCTCTGAAATAACATAGTTGAAGATACGGTAAAATGGTAATCATTTATTTCAGTGTATACAATTTATGAAAATAGAATAATTGTTTCCTGGAGGTTTGGGCTCCCAACTTGTCCTCTAAGTATTTGCTGATCCTTATTAGCCAAACTGAATTTATTGTTGGCATTGCTGGGTTCATTGTCTTACTAAAAGACAAGGTCTTTATTTATTTCTTAAATAAACTAAATAAAAAATATATAGCTTTGAGGCAATAATCACTGTCTATCAAGCCTACTAACTTTAAACTTCAGTAGAAGATAGTGGCATCTCAAATTGAAATCATCCGAATATCTAGAGATATGTTTGACAAAGATATCAAAAGGTTTGACTAAAGAGTCATCAATATGCAGAACAGCCACACATCAAATAAACATTTTTATCGAGGAGGAAATTGTACTTCTGAGCAAGGACTTGGAAACAATGGGTGAGGCTGAAATAAACTGAAACTTAATTCTGATACTGAAATTGTGCTAGGACAGTACCAGAAGGATAAAAGATTGACCTAGACAGAGAACCTTAACTGCTTCTGGATGCCATTGCACTTTCTGAAGGTATAATGCTGCAATTTTAGATGCTCTTTAACATAAGACTATTTTGGTGATGGTAAGGTAGATGGTGGCAGCAGCAAGAGTGCCTTTAATCTACCGTATGATAACAGACCACGCTTTATGCTTGTCACTGGGAGTTTGGAAGCACTAACTAACACAACTTTATTGTTGGCACGCAAGTAGGAAGAAAGCCAGGCTAGGCATTTAAAACATGTCACTCCAGTATTATAAGAATCCAGTTTAGCCTTCCCTCTAAAATTTTATGCCATTTGGATCTTGGATGCCTGATGAAATGATTACCTTCATAGAAACTTAAGTTTGAGAACAGAGAACCTTTTTGAGACAGGAATTTTTTGATGATGGGTCATCATTCTGTGGGGCATCCTCTTTAATTTTCTACTGAATTGCAGACTGACTTATTATGCCTTTATGCTGCTTAATTTGCACAGCATGGATACATGCTGGAATTGAGATCAGATCGTTAAATTGTTTCAGGAAACAATCTGATTTTTCTTTTCCCCCACACTTATATTACTAATTTTGTATTCCCATAAACATTGTAAGGTAAAATGCAAACAATGAGATTGGGAGGAAGAGTAGAGAATGCAATTTGGAATGTATTTATTTATTTGTTTATTGACTGAACCTGTATGCCACCAAATCCAAACATACTTTGGTAAATTATTTTTGTAAGGATGAATATAAGAGACACAAAAACCTATAAGCAAATATTTTCATTATTAGAGTATTATTTCCAAATATACCTATTTTGCAAAAGGATTTACCTGTTACTGAGTGTGGTTGGCAGAGGATGCACTGCACTTGGTGGCACAGCTGTGTGAGCTAGAGGAGAAGGATTCTGTGATATTGTAGCAGAAGTCTGAATTACTCCATTTAAAGCCCCAACGATTCCATTGATTGCCAGCTGGTTACCTGGCAGAGTTCCAATTATTCCACCCACTGTGGGAATGTTGGATGTTACAGTTTGCATTCCACTGGCAAATGCCCCCATCGTCACACCATTGACCTGTTGAACTCCTCCAACTCCTGGGCCTTGCTGGGCTGGACTTTGCCCAGCAGGTGGTGGAGTGGAAAGAGCAGAGGAACTGCTAGTGCTTTGTCCACTGGAATGTATTTCCTAATAAAAACACAAAGACTCAGCTATATCAAACCTCATAAAACAGCAAAATAATAGAAAAGTAGTGTTAACTAATGAGATATGTAAAAGCTATTAAAAACTAGTACCTGATTTAATACAGGGAGGGAGTTGTCAGGTAGAAAACTGCTTCCCAGGTTAGGGCTTTTGCTGCTGTTCAGCGAATCAGAGCCAGCAGCTAGAGTGACAATTGAAAAACAATCTTAATAAGGTTTTATGCTTTTTGACGCAGGAATTATGTGGGATATTTAATAAAATATAAACTTTGAAATTAATAAATCAAGCTATTCATGTCCACAATTTTTATTGCTGATAATGGATTCAATCACAGCTGGAAGACAAAGTTAAAAAGAAAACTGTTATTTGAACTGCAGTTTTTATAATATTTTTTGGGGGAAATCCCATTATCTGTGAATAATTTTTGACATCATAAAAGGTGCATAAACTGATAATTTAAGTCACTTTCCCCCTTTGGTCATCCTCAAAATTTTAAACATATCTAATATGCATATGCTTTTTTCTTTGAAAAAGTTCTCAGGCTTAATTCATATTATAGAAAGAGGAATAATAAAATTATTCTTCCCACAGAGATAAAATTCATCTTTTATTTAGGTAAGAACCTTTAAGCCTTTTACAAATTGTAAAACTCAATTTAAAAGAGAAAACTACTTTTCTTTACTTACCAGTCTGTGCTGAAAATGTAGGCATTTGATGAGAAGGACTTGGGTTGGTTGTTATTGTTGGGAAAGGAACTGACAGCTGGGCATTTAGGAGCTGGAGGCGCTCCTTTTTAGCCGTTAGATTTTTAATCTGTTCTTCTAAGTGGCGATTTTCAACTTGAAGCTGATGTAAAGATTTCAGCATGCCTAAAACTAAACAAAAACATTTTAAAACCCTGAAAATTGCATCTAAAAATGTTTGTACATCATTCTGTATATGCAATTATTCTGCTACATTATTGTAATTCCTTGTTTGCTAATACTTAAATTACTGGAGAATATTTCTTTGCAATTATGCCCATTTAAAATACTGAAGAAATGGAAAATATTTCAAATGTCTCTTGAAATTAACTATGATGAGAATTAAATTAATGTATTATTTCTAGATAGACACAGAGAGAAGATCTGTGCATTAGATCTGCTCATCCAGAAATATGTAGCCTAAGATTCCTCCTTTGCTGGAAGTACAGTGCCAATGACACTATGGAAAGAGCAGCATTGTTATTATTTTCTTGTGGAAATAACAGTTCAAGGCTTAAGTCCAGAATCTTTGAAGCACAGACAGTCAATCATTTGCCCTACCAAAGTTTGTGAATATGTTGTACACATGTTTTCTACTTTATTCAATTTGAAATGGAGATTTTTTTAAAAAAAAATGGGCTGGGAGAAAATACCCCTTCTATTAACAAATAATAATAATATCATTCCAAAAAAGAAAATGCACCCAATTATAAATTTTAATATACTATTATAACCTCAAGACAATTTTGTGTTTTTTAATTGCTGGTGTAAAATAACCACATAATTTCTGTAATCAATGGGAACTTTTTATTGCATTTAAATCAACAGAATCCAGCTGTTTCCAATGTCCATTTAAAGAGCACCCAGCAGGGATCATTAAAGCTCCTGCAGCCTTTGCCCTCTTCCTGCAAATAAAGTATATCCTCAGCCACTTCTGTTCTCAAATCTGAATTTTGGATAAATTTTGAAACTTTCCTCAGCTAGCACATAAAGACAGTTTGGCCATTATAGACCATAAAAGCTGCCTTTAAAATTCTAAACTGTATTTGTTTAACATGACCTTTAGGCCTAGTACAGACACAAGTATAGCAGTGCAGGCACATCTGGTCATTTCCCAAGGATTTAGCTTTTTATCCCTGCTCTTCAAGAATATACAAAGGAACTCTCAGTGTGCCCAAATGAGATGCAATAAGACTTAGCTAAACCTGTCCTCCAGCTATCATGTTTAAAGGATTATCCCTGCATGAATTTCCTCACAATTAGCATTTTTGTCAGGATACCATTCATAAAAACACACATATACAAAGTACACACACACACACACACACGTGCACACATACTTCTAGTTGGCAGTTCACTCATGATCAGTAATGAAGAAAATATATTAAAAGGAATTTTTTGTAAAATAATAAAGTAATTTTAAAACAATTCAAATATTTAATGCAATATATGCATATGTAATCAGAATAACACTAGTTACTGAAGATACAGACAAGCTTTAATTTCAAAATAAATTTATGATCTCGTATTTCATTACCAATTTCCTATCCTCCCATTCCAGAATAATTCTGCAGCAAAATTAAATGACTAACACTTTAGGCATGTCTTTACATAGCAGGAATGAAAGATGATTAGAATAATATGTTATATATGGGTACTTTCCAGGAATGATTATCATCTTTGAAATATAAAATTTACAAACATCAATAATACTTTTCTGATGGATATTAATCAGGATAGGATGAAAAAACTTACTGTCACTGGGGGTTCCTTGTTCCAGCAAGAACTGTTGTCCCTCACTCCACTGCCTCTCCAGAAGTTGTTCTATAGTAGATGGTGTTGGAGGCAAATGTTCTACACTGCTATTTCCAGATTGATCATAACGAATCTGTAAGTTGCTTACAGGAGACCTGTAGAAAGGTTATGAATTACACTAAAAGAACAAAGGGAGAGGAGATATATACAACATATACATATCAGTTTTCTTGGCTATTCTTAACTCTTTTAATCAATACTCCTTAAGATACCTATAGATTTCAGCACCAAACAGTTTAACAATGAAGTTCCCGCATGTCAATTCTTTTAGGAGATTTTTTGCACTAAAATCAAAACTTGAATTATTTAGGTGAACTAATTTAATGTTACATAGATAACTGAAAGTGTATTAATTTACAGGGTATTTTTAATAATGTATAAATTTAATGAGAAATATGTATATATATAATGAAGTTAACTATAATAGAAAATATTAGACCAAATAACTACTTTGATAAAATGCTACAGCCATATGGCACAAAGAAAGAGCAAAATTGTCCCTTTCAATTAAATAACTACAGAAGATATAACAAAAGACAGTTATCATGCCCCAGACATCTTCACTTAAATGCATATTTTTAGTAAGATTTCCTCTGGCATCAATATAACTGAATTCAAAAATTAATAACAGAAAACATGTAACAGCAGTAAATATTAAATATTTATGCAGCCAGTCCACTAATTTAGGAAATATTGATCAACACTTAATTTAACAATTTGGAAAGTTTTATATTCTAAAATGCACACAAATTAACATTACAAATAATTACAAATTATTTGATGACAATGACTAACTAAAATGTCAAATGTGAAGAACTTTATATTTGTGTATTACAGCAGCATAATATATCAAGCTTAATCAAATCACAGAACTTATACATAGGTATTTTGAAATTAAATAAATTTTAGCAACCCTTTTCTGTTGAACTGTAATTGTTCCATGCTTCACTGTAAAAATATGTAACATTATTTTCCCATGTTCCCAGGTGTCATTGAAAATTAACAAACACAAACACACACACACAAACACATACAATCATTGCCAGCACTGATTTTTTTTCACAATAGAAGGTATATACCAAGGAATCGGTAGTGAGGGTGGAGATGGAATAATGAATAAATGATAATCATATGTTATACAAATATACTTAAATAATGATTTAATGTTGTAGTATTTGTACTAGAATTATCTTTGCTACTAAAAAGAACTATATTTTCTTAGTTTTTAAGATTAAAATTTCAAATAGATCATAACTCTTCACCAGTTTTTTGTTTTGTTTTTGGCATGAACTCAATTACAGTGTTAAGCAATTATTCTTCTCTTTAATATCAGAATTCATCCAACAGTAAATTGCTCTTCCATATGGTTAATCAACCACATCACCCATGTCTAAGATGAGATAATATACTGTATTGAATTATACAATTATTAAGATAAAATATTTATGGATTTTAGTAGCCAATGACTAGCAAATTACTGACATATTTTCAAAAGGTATTGTGTTCTTTAAGAGTACTGCTGCACAATGTCATTTGTTCCCTTGAATGCTTTGCTGAACTACTGATATAAACTTTATGGAAATATCTGAAAATTATATAGCCACAAATGCTTAAGAAGATGCAAGAAAACTGAAATTTCTTGGATACCTGGCAATGTGTATTTATAAGGCAAGGGTGACAAAGAACAAATCACCCATCCCTACATATTTCTTGAATAATTCCACTGAAAAATAGACCTAGCTTTTGCTGGAGATTTGGTACTAGATTCACTGAAGGCCACTGGCTAGATATAATTCTGACAGCTTTTATATTAAAAATATGATTAAAATGAAGAGGACTCTTTGCTATGTTTAATATGCATCTTTCTGACACATATATTTCTGTCTTACATTATTTTTGCATCATTTGGGGAATAAAAATCTTTATATACATTCTAATATACATCTTCTAAATTCTTCCTCCGTATATCTATATACGGTTATTAAGTAGTAGGCTTATATAAACTCTAATATTGTATATAAATTTGGCAGTTCTATGCTATTTCATGTATATTTTATTATAATAGGCAACATCCAAAGAACAACATAATTTTTCTCAGTATTATATCTTGATTCTGATTCCTTCATTCTCCTATCAACAGCCTTAAAAACAGTGAGTAAATTTTTTCTTTAACAAACTAAAATAAAAAGTTAACTGACTTAAACATTGTTCGCAGGGCTTACATTAAGATTTTAACAAATTTGAGAGTGAGCATGAAGAACAAAGAAATATTACATCCTAAATTTAATTTAATTTTAAATGAGTTACTAGGGTCTGGAACCTTACAAATAATTATGTATAAAATCCGTTGAAACTAAATCATTTTAACCTAGAGATCTTCTTTCTTATGTAACTTTATATTTCAGTAAGTAGAGGTATATTTCTAGAACACTTAATTAGAAGTCAATCACAATCAGCTTCAAAAGATTTTAAAGGATTTGTTCCTAAGACGACCATTGACCTAATTTGCAGAGTGGATATATTTTTCAGTCAGTCTTTTGAGATCTCCAGGTTCTTGAAAATCTGGCCACAGATCACTAACACACAGTTTATCCATGACACAGCAATTCATAAACATAAGTGGCACACTGACATTCTTTTTTTAAGTTTATTACTCGTATATTAACTATTTGCAGACTGTAGTACAAATGTGTACTACCAATGATAAATTAAAATGAAACACTTTTAAAATGCTAAAATCTTCAACACTCAAACTGTGGAGTACTATGTTTTTAGGCTAGTGACCTATCAACCACTAATTGAATCCTGGTTGTTTTAAATTTTTAAAAATATTGATTTTACTGCCTATACAAAATTCTTTACTTTTTTCAGTGCTGTTACACTCAAAACTAATAAAATTATTTCTATTTAATATTCTTATGATAGCATCTATCTGATAATTATTAGTGCATGGGCTCTTCTGTAAAACTAACTATTCAAGTGAGACAAGATAATGTAAAAAAGTACCTAATTCTTCAGTAATTTCTATGCATGAGAAAAGACATAGTTTTATTATTACTGTGAATTCAAATTGATCTAAAATATTTCATTAGTACAACAGAATATATCTACATAATTTTATTCAACTTAAATAGGACACCTTTTAAAAATTTCTGTAACTCAAAAATATTTTTCCCCCCTTAACTGATTGTAAATTTTGCTTACCGTGGTGAAATACTTCCTTTGGGTGAACCTCCCCTTCCAACCAGGCTCCGGCTATTGTCTCCAAGATCTTGATCTGCACAGCAAATATTTCACAGCCAAAAAGTGACTCTTACTGAACTAAGGTTTTAAAATGTTTCAAGATGTCCCTCACTATTAGCAATTACTCCAGTAGCAATACCAGAGAGGACTACTATAAAGCTGCTAACTGCAATGGATAAAGTATTCTCCGTACAAATTTCTGTGGGTGAAGCAGCCCATGGATTAACCTTAGTCTTTTCTCTGCTTTCAGTTTTACAGCACACAAGCATGGTTTGTATTTCTAGTACCCTCCCCTCAGCCACTTTTAATTTCTGCAGTGAAAGTAATGAATCACAGCTGTGGACAGCTAATCTGTATGCTTATCACAGCAGATCCTCAGGCTTTGTATTTTTTAACACTTTGCATCCCGGGAAAATTCACAAACCATACTCCACAGTCACTTCTACCAGTAACTTTTTCTCACAAATTTTTAGCAACAAATGCTAGGAAATGTTTCTCTTCCATTAAAGCAAGAATGAGCCTTTAGTAATTTCCAATTTTATGTAAAAATAAAAAACAAGAGATTAAAATATTTTTTAAAAAAACATTTTGTCAGATATACTGAAATGTCTTGCCTGGCATGACTCAAAAGGGTTATTTTCCCTATGGCCTCTCAATAAAATAACCCTATCTGCCCCTTTCAAGGCGGCCCTCCCCCTATTCTGCAGCAAATGACCCTTCGTCTTTTAGAGGGCAAGACATGACTGATCCATTCTTGGTAAACTGCTAAACTCATTCCCTTCCCCCAGATAGGCATGACTATTAGGACATGTCAACAAATCCTTAAAGATAGAATGAAACAAAGCAAATCCAGGAGCTTATTAATTTTTTTAAAAAAAACTAGTACTATGAAAAAGACCAACTAGTATTCATTCAGTTTTTGGTGAATTTATGTAACAAGATCTCAGCTATGCCAACTCAAGAGATCATGTAATTCCATAAATTATGCAAATAAAGATTTAAACGATTCACAACAAAAACCCAATGCTACTTTCATTGCAAAGAACTAAAGAAACTGAACACATCAATCACAAAAAGTCACAAGAGACATTGTTGCATTCCTGCCTGCTCATTGCTCTCTTTAAACATTTACATTTCACATATGCTGTGGTGTAAAGCATTATTGGTGTGAAAAATGCAGCTAGTAGTTGAGCATGCAAATAAATAAAAAACATTTTTTTTAGAAATACATATACCATTAAAAAGAAATTTTAACTTGCCTAACTGAATGTTTTCGGCTTGTGAGGCATGTGATGCCATTGTTGAGTTAGAATTTAACCTATTGCCATAGACATGTGAAGGAGGAAGGCCAAGGGAAGATCCAGGTAATGCCTGCCAAAACACAGAATTACTAAAATTTGAAATCTGCAAAGGAAAATCTTAAAAGATATCTTTAACATATTAAATTAAAATTTGATCTAGTCAATCTAATAAAGTAATCAAGTATCCTGTTGACACAAGTTTAAAAGCACAGTAAAAATACATTTGCAGGATTTTTTTTTACAGTGAAACTAAGATGAAACTAAGATGAACCATGAATTATATTTTCAAAATATTGCTGAACAAAGAATTGCCCACATTTCTAAATCACACTGGGAATATAAGAATTTGCTTCTTGATGACCATATGCTCACACTAATTAAACTTTTAAAACCATTTACAAAATAAGGACAGGTAGATAATGTCTCACAAATGCTCCTACTCCTTACACCACAAAAATGCAATGGGGTCAAAAGGTCCCATTTCAGTTGTACCCTTGAGTCATATTTCCTTGGTTGTACTCTGTCATCAGGACAACCTGCTTATTATTTAGTAACTTCCTATTTTTATGCACATTTTTATACTTATTTTTCCCATAAAAAAGCATACCTTTCCTATTATATAGAAAAGGTATGTTTTCTATATAATAAAGGTCAAAACCACAGCTCTGCCCTGAACCTCATAATAAGAATAGATTTTTGGCAGATAGCCAACTTGACTTACTGGAAAACTCTTCATCCATCAATCCATCCATCCATCCTTCTAACAACAATTCTCAATTTTTATGATGGGACTTCATTCAAGCAAAAGAAGATGAATCCTTAACAAGATAAACTGAATTCTGCCAGTTCTAAGCCACGTAACATCTTTGCTTAATCCAGTGTAATAAAACAACTTCTTTCCTTGACTACATTACTCTCAATTAATTAGTGGTATTTGAAAACTTAATTCCGAAGTGTAATGGCCAGACATAATGCTATTATTTTTCATAATAAAGTTTCTAAAAATATATCATCTTATAGCTTTGATACATAAACCATTAAATGACTGAAACTATAAGCACATTTCAATTTGAAATTTGAAAAGAACATCTATTTAATAATAATAATAATGCCGCTTGGGGGGGGGAAAGACCTAATAAGCAGGCATATATATAGAATGAAGGCTATTGCTGAGCACATTGATTTGTGCTTTAAATTGTAAGCCACCCTGAGTCTTCGGAGAAGGGCGGGATATAAATGGGATTAAAAAGAAAATTGCTTTACAAACAAGTTACTACACCAAATGTAGTCCAAAACAGTTAAGAACACTTACTACAAAGTAATCCCCATTAAACAAAGGAGGGAGTATTTAAATAGTTTGCTAAAGACTGCACTTTATAGGCTAGTGTATTCAGCAAAAAAAGGTAATCATAATTCCACCTTTGTGATCAACAAAATTTTAAATGCTTCAAAGTAATTGTCAAAGTTGTATAAATGCAACCAACAGAAACATATTCCATTAAGATCTACCAACACTCCATACTTTATTTATTTATTTTTATTTATTTTAATTCCATTTATATCCCGCCCTTCTCCGAAGACTCAGGGCGGCTTACAAGCTTAGCAGTAGCCTTCATTCTATGTATATGCCTGCTTGTTAGGGCTTTCACACACACCCCAAGCGGCATTATTACAAAGTCAGCTTATTGCCCCCAACAATCTGGGTCCTCATTTTACCTACCTCGGAAGGATGGAAGGCTGAGTCAACCTTGAGCCTGGTGGGATGCGAACCTGCACTAATTGCAGGCAGCTGGTGTTACTTAAGGAGGCATTAGCCCACTGCTCCACCAAGGCTCTTACTTACCAAATATAGAAGGAATGGCAGAATCTGGAGATAGAGTGAAAAGCGGGATCAGCCTAGAACCCCTATGTAGCCACTAAAGAATTAAGTCCAACCTTCCTTCAATGGCATTGACTCTGATCTAACTCTAGCCAGGTACTGACCATTAGTTGAGACAATTCCTGTGCATAAGATTTTAGCAATCGGCATAACTGGACCTTCCTCTCTGGACCTGGTCTTTCACTCCTGAAATCAACTTTTAAAGTGATATTTGATAAACTTTGCTTATAAACCACTAGGAACTACTTCTTAAACATTTTCCTATTGGGAAGTGAGAATAAAGAACTGACAAGTAAAATATCCTTAACCAAGACAATTTTTTTAACAGTTGTGCCAAGAAACATTTTTACAGGGAATGAGAAAGAAAAGTCAACCTTTTATCTCTTTCTAGTTTCCCCTTTCCCAATACAAGGCACATATGACATCTAGCACACAAGAAAATCAAGGATGGGAGGAGATTGTGAAATTTCATTGGAAAAGACTGATGTTTTCATTATTGTTTTGAGGCGGACGACTAGCCAGATCCATAGAATAAGGCTCCTTTCAAAGAAAGTATTTTTCCCATTGCATAGTATCTATTCATTCATAAACCTCATATGATTAATGAATAATTAAACAGTAATTCAATTCTCACAAGCAAGATACACAACAGCATAAAAAATTAACACCTAAAAGAGAAGTGAGATCATATAGACACGCTTCCAGTAACTACACAGAACATCCTGTTTCCCAGCTTTTACAAACATGTAATTTCAATTGGAATAGTGTGAATCTGAGCACCTGAAACCTATAAATGTCCAATGAAACTTTTGCATATATGAAATGAGTTTACTGAACAAAACCATGTTCTCATCACATCTTCTGTAACAACTTATTCACCTAAATATGTCGGGTACCATAGTTATTTGTTTTTACATTAGACCATCAAACAGTGAACAAGCACCCACATGAACAAAATCAGCAGTTGGGTTTTTTTTTGTTACTAGAGATTATGAAAAATTCTGAATTCATTTATACATTCATTCATGTAAACAAATCACTTTTCAGGTGAAAGTTCAAAGCATGAAAGGAAGGCTTTTATAGAATTATTAATTTATTTATTGTCCTTTTGGTTACTCTAGCTGCAGAATAAAGATTAAAACAAGATTAAAAGGTAAACAGGACATTGGCGTTTTAACAAAATAATTGTGCTATTTAAATAAAAGCTGTAGAAAATGCCAACTTTCATTTCTGACTAATTGTTTTCTGAAACGTAAGAAAAACATTAAACCTGATACCAAGACAATAGCATTCTCTGATAAAGATAGAATATCACTGGTTTCTTCTATCATTAGTTGTGCATTATATCTATAATGTGATCTTTGCAGTGGGATAAAATTTTTAAAATTGGTTATGAAACTACAACAGTGCCATAAACAAAAGGGTTTTATTTTTTAAAAAAATGGTTAAAAATAGGGGATTTAGCTAAGAAACACACAGTATAACAATTTTACATATTGAGATAAATATTCAATTTTGGTATTATTTAAAAGTAAAAAAGAACCATTTACAATGTATTTCAACTTCATTAAAACATTTATTAAAAATGTAAAATAATTTGAATACTATGATAAAGATCAAATGAAGGCAAAGCTTTTAGCTCCTTTAGAAGTATAATATCAACAACCTAAGAAATATCAACAACCCAAGATATGAAGATGATACCACTCTAATGGCAGAAAATGGAAGAGGAACTAAAGAGCCTCTTGTTGCGGATGAAGAAGGAGAATGCAAAAGTTGGGTTGAAACTTAACATTAAGAAAACCAAGATCATGACATCCGGCCCTCTCAATGCCTGGCAAATAGATGGGGAAATGGAGGTAGTGACAGATTTTATTTTCCTGGGCTCCAAGATCACCGCAGATGGGGACTGCAGTTAAGAAATTAAAAGATGCTTGCTCCTGGAGAGGAAAGCCATGGCAAATCTAGACAGCATACTAAAAAGCAGAGACATCACCCTGCCTACAAAAGTGCGTATAGTCGCTATGGTCTTCCCAGTTGCAATGTATGACTGTGAAAGTTGGACCATAAGAAAAGCTGAGTGCCAAAGAATTGAGGTCTTTGAACTATGGTGCTGGAGAAGACTCCTATGAGTCCCTTGGACTGCAAGGCAATCAAACTGGTCAGTCCTAGAGGAGATCAACCCTGACTGCTCTTTAGAAGGCCAGATCCTGAAGTTGAAACTCAAATATTGTGGCCACCTAATGAGAAGGAAAGACTCACTGGAGAAGAGCCTAATGCTGGGAAAGATTGAGGGCAAGAGAAGAATGGGACAACAGAGAATAAGGTGGCTGGATAGAGTCACTGAAGCAGTAGGCATGAACTTAAATGAACTCCAGAAGATGGCAGAGGACAGGAAGGCCTGGAGGAACGTTGTCCATGGGGTCGCGATGGGTCAGACATGACTTCGCAACTAACAACAAGAAGAAGAAGTATAATACACCTTATTTCATTTGGATCAGGTTAATGAAAATCATTAAGAAATATACTACTAAAATTATAACATTGAAATTAAAACAAAATGGTTGCATGCATGTGTATGCTTGCCTGTGTATTTGTATATATATTTGTGTGTGTGCCTCTATCTCTTTCTCTATTTACCCCCAAAATCCCTTTGATTATAGCACTGGAATATAGTACCAAATCATGTAAAACTATTATTTTAATGTTTACATTAAACAGGTTGCATATTTTCCCTTTATTACCTACATTTAGAAAATAAAATAGAAAAACACTGACATTTTGATATAAATATGTAAATTAATTTACTAAATACACTGCTGTACATATAATGCATCTGATCTGCTGTTACTGAAACACAAAGACTTTATACAGCTTCACTAGAGAATTCACCAATCTGGGTATGCTGGGAGACTGTAACTTTTAGTCTTTCCTTAGATATGAAGTCAGCTGAGTGACTTTATCCAGTCATTTCATGTTAGCTCTAGGAAGATGGTAATGGCAAACTACTTCCGAAAATCTTGCCAATACAATTGCATGGATTATTTAGGCAGACACTAGGATCAGAAATGACTTGAAGGTAACTGGAGGGGGGAGGATGAGGATTTCTGCTGAGCTACGCACTGCTTTTCAAAATTTATTTTTAAATGAATGCACTAATAGAAAAATTGCCCTGCTATATATTACTGAATCTTATAAAATCTTTTTAAAAAGCACAAACTCCCTGTCATTTCAACTTTTAATATACTAAATATTTTTTGATATACACCCCACTTAAGTTTAAGACACCTTCCAGTAAGGTTTTAATACTCAGCATGTGATGAGAGATGAAACCAAGTGTGAACAACTTTGAGGTCCCATGAGAGGGCTGACTGTTAAAGCTGTCAGATTCAATTGCATCATTTCACATTATTCAATGCCCCAAACTTCTCTCTAATTGTTAGGAGCTTAACATATTCAAACCCATTGTTTAGGCTAATGTTAAAATGCCCACAGTTGAATTTCCATAAAGAAGAAGGAGGGATTTAATTGTATAAGAAATGACTGAGCCACCAATTCCTGGGCTGCTTTATAATCAGTTTATATCTAATCAATACTCTTGTTGAGAATTAGTTTTTGTTGTTGTTAATTTTTATTGTTGCTGTTAAAGGACAAAGGAACATGCTTTAAAATGAAATAAACAACAATTTCTCTGCTTGCTTCAACTTGGGAATAAGTTTTTCCTATAAACATTCTTTCTTAAAAGTTACAAATTTTTTTAGATTTGTATGAATTTATTCAAAAATTAATTTTACTCATTTTTGCAATGTGCATTTATCAACAAAATTCTGATATGCACTCTGTCAATATTTAACTTACGAAAATAGGAGATAATATTTATAAACAACAGGACAATATAAATATTTTTGAAAAAGAAGAAACTGCTTGCTAATTATTAGAATTTGTATTCAACATAACACTAGCAGAAATACAGTTGCTGGCAGCACAATTTCATTAGTAATTGTATGTCTACTACCTACTGCAAAAGCACCTAGGTTTAGTTAAGCACCTAGCATTTAAGGACATAGCACAAGCATCTAGTTTAATTAAGAACTGGACAAATTTTCAAAGAAAAAAATGTGTGCAAGGGGAATCAAAGCATTATGTTTCACTTGAATGAAAGGGATTTTTTCTATCAGCAGAACCTTTGCAATAGCAAAGCGACTCAATTGGATGCCAACCAAATCTTCTGATAAACAAAATACAAACATGAAATATACAGATGACCATTGTAAACTAAGAAACACAATATATAATTCTAGTCATGAAGGAGCTTCTGCAACACTGCTCATTATTGAAATCCAGAAGAAACTGGCTCACTGGTGTCAACTTTTGAAGTAGCCATATAAGTACTGGATTTAGTCACCTGGATACTGAAGTTCAAAATCAGAATGCACTGCACTTTTTTTTTTTTTAGAAACAGCTTGTCTCTCCCAGCAGAAATAAAAAGATGATAAAAGGATCCCAGCAGTGTTAACCTTTTTCAGCACTTAGGATACATGAACATTCCAAAAGTTACACAGAATAATGTAAAATATCCCAGAGATTCCATAGCAATCTTTTACTAAATTTCTCACTTAATCAGAAACAGAAGACTATTTTTTCTCAGACTTTAAAAAACACACTATTCTTAGCATATTTGAGGGTTTACAGTAGAGTAAGTTATTTGTCCAAGAAAAGCATTCCTAAGAGTAATTTGTGTGGGTGTGAGGATGGGGAGGATTAAGTGACTATTCATCTGCCATTTATAAAATTAACCCCAGGTGTTAGGGTGGAGCATCTAGTTTTTTCTTCTTCTCCAGGGATTTTTCCCCCACTTTTCTTTCCCCATGGATTTAATTAAATACCTAGGCCACTCTATCAGATATAGGACCACCTCCAACTTCCTGACCCTGGAATACCACATTTCAAAGTCTATTACCAAGGGAAACTCTGCTAGCCATAAATCTACACCACAGAGTTTTCTGAGGACACATTACAGGCTGCCAAGACAGATGTGTCTTTCTATCTTTCTACCCATGGCAACCACCCAAATCAGAAGATCTATAGGAAGGACATAATTTCAAATTGTGCTGTTCATTTTATTACTAATTCTCAAAAATATTAGATACAAATGAAATAAAGATGCAACTGCATTTAACTGGCAAGCCATTACATTCTATTTCAGCGCTTTTGAAGCTCCTTGACCATTTGAACTTAAAAAGACTACATCACAAAATTAGTTAGACATATTTTTGTCAGGCCCTTGTTTTATGAGACAGATATATTTAATTTGCATAACCAAATATAGGAAGTATAAACTATCTGATATTACAAGATACCTGTCAAATTAAATGCATTCATATTGATTTAATAACAAAAATATTAACACCTAACAGTTAAAAGCCAAGATAGTAACAGTATGTCTAAAGAAATGAATATCTATTACTGTCCTCTATAGAAGGATAAAAACAAAATTAAACGGCAAAGAATTTAATTTTTAATTATATGGAAGACTTCTAAATCTCAGCACAGTTATTGCTTTACTACCCAGTCTTGGACATGTCGCAATTTTACCAGGTAACTTTTAAAATAGAACCGTTAAAAATTGTTTTCTTAAAAATATGAAAATTGAATATAATTGCACATTATTTAAAGATTAATCACTTTTATCCTCTAAAAGATTTTGTACTAGTTTGCTTAAGGTATTCCTACATTTATTGCCTGAGCATCCTTTCAGAGAATACAGTCACATATATATGTATATTGTGTTATGTAATGGAACCGTATGTGTGTGTCTGTACATGAATTTATGAACATACATATATATAAATTCACCACCAGTAATTGTCTTACGAAGCTAAACTGAAGTAGTGCTTCTCTTAGTTCATCAGAGAGGTCAATGTGCCTCAGTTGCCTGGAGACTGATGGTTGCTACAGCAGCATCAGATAAACCCGACTAAATAAGCTTCAGCTTGAAGGCAGAAACCATTTACTGCCGGACTAAAGCCTGATGCGGCTGTTTCAGCATGCAGTGGTGTGCAAAAGATTACACAACTCTTTAGCAGTCTTACAGAATTATATTTCTAAGGAGGCATATGTTACTGAAATCAGATTATTGAGTAGTAAATATTTTAACTGAACCAAACATCACTATCACAAGCAACTATGATTCTTTTGTTCCTATAGTAGAGTCATAGGTTTATTTGAAATTTCTCTTCTGGTTGTTAATTCTACTCTTTACCCCAGAGTCTATAGTCAAAATGACAACCTCAAAAAGGAGATTAATTTTATCTAGTAATAGATATTCAGATTAGACATTATGAAATTACCTTTTAAATAAAGATGATCATAGAAACATTTTACCATTTGCTGGGTACATTTTCACAGAAATATAAATGTAAGTTAACAAAAGCATTTTTGTTAACATCTGAAAATATGGGATCATTTGGGAATCCTTATGTTAATGGAAAGAGAAAAAATTGATTAGATATTGCTTTTTTTATACTACCTGCCAGCAGGGGTCACTCTGGAATGTAACAAATACAATACTACTTTTCAAAAACAGAAATTCAGGACAATTTGTTAATTGTCCCACATACTTTGTGTATAGAACTACTGTAGATAGTAAACATTCCAATATAAGTTACATAGTACTGTTAGTCTATTCCTATTTTCAGGGGAAAAAATTAAGATCATGTTTGTATTATCTCTCATTATAGTTAAAAATTTGAAAAACAGAATGGTTGTCCAAATATTATAAATGTTTACTGTGGTTGATCTGTGAATGTTGTTCAAGATACTCCAAAGAGAAGCTTTCCTGTTGCACAATTTCAATCATCTACTGAGAAGCAAATTCCCATGAATTCAATGCCTTTAAAGGTAAAGGTAAAGGTTCCCCCGCACATACGTGCTAGTCGTTTCCGACTCTAGGGGCCGGTGGTCATCTCCGTTTCAAAGCCGAAGAGCCAGCGCTTGTCCCAGGACATCTCCGTGGTCATGTGGCCGGCATGACTAGACGCCAAAGGCGCACGGAACACTGTTACCTTCCCACCATAGTGGTCCCTATTTTTCTACTTGCATTTTTACGTGCTTTCGAACTGCTAGGTGGGCAGAAGCTGGGACAAGTAACAGGCGCTCACTCTGCTACACGGCACTCGGGATTCGACCCGCCAAACTGCCGACCTTCTGATCGACAAGCTCAGCGTCTTAACCCACTGAGCCATCGCGTCCATAAAATGTGAAATCTTAAAAATATTATTTAAAATATAAGCCATACAGTATTAAGAACACCTAAAAGTAAATTCAATTGGGTCAAATTTTTGGTAATGGTAGTATGAACTTCAGCTAAAAACCTGAGTAAATGGAGTTTGAGTCTTTACTGTTTAACACAATACAAACTAATTTTCCCTAACCTAGTACTATTGACTCCACATCCCTTCAGCCCTACTACACAGGAAAATCAACGGGAATCTTGGCTGGTGAAAGTTTTTGCCTGAAGACACCTGGATGACTCCATATAGACTGAAGAACAATTTAAGACTCCAGGACCATAGGATGATTTTACTTACTGGTTCACTTCCTTTTGCAAAGCAAGTTTGTTTCTCAGGTCGTTCGCTCTCCCAAGGCAGTTTTCCTTTCCCAGCACTTAACACACGCCGGGGACATACTGCGTGATCTGCAAAAGGGGTAAAAGACCCAGCAGTCTCTCCAGAGTAGCTGTGGGCACTCTGGATTCGGTTGCCTTCCAGGAGCCAATCTGTGTCCGCTCCATGAGGCAAATGAAAGCCGCGCCCGTTTGCTGAGGAGGGCAGGGGGACAGCGTACTCCACAAACCACTGGTCGGTCAGCTTGGGAAGAGTTTTTCTCGCCAACCGAGCCTGCACAGCACTCATGACTCCTTCGCAATTATCCTGAAGCTCAACCACGTCCACTGCCTTGAAGATCAGGCTGGTGCGACCGGGGCCCAGGGCCGAGGCTAAGACAGCAAAAGCCTCTAGGGCGGCGTGACGAACCCGGCGCTTGCTGTCCGCCAGAGCAGGGGCAAGTGCAGCCACCAGCTTGGGGAGCTCGAAGTCCTCGCTAGGGAAGGTTAGGAGAGCAGCGATGCAGATGGCCAGGACAACCTCGCGGACCCGAGAATTGCGATGCTGCAGGTGCTCGGGGCGCAGCAGGAGATCCAGCACGGGCTGAGGGCCGGCTGCCCGCATCAGATCCAGAAAGAGTTGATGGTACTCCTGACGGATGGCCAACTTAGCATCGCCTAGCACTTTAGCTGCGGCCGCCACCAACGGCTCCAAGCGGGACCGGCTCCCCGCGGCCGGGCCTAGGCGGACAGCCAGCAGGCGCAGCCCTTCGAGCGCACCCAGCGCCACTTTGAAGTTCGAGTCGTCCAGCAACGCCCGCAGCAGGCTGAGCAGCCCGAGGAGGCTAGGTGCGGGCAAGCAGGCCAAGGCCGCACCCGGCGCCTCTCCCAAAACCCGCTTTAGCTGCTCCATGGCGCCCACGCGGCCTCGGTAGTCCTGCTGGTCCAGCAGCCGCGCGTGCAGCTCCGACGGGACCAGCCCGAAGCGCAGCGTGGCTCCCGGCTGGGTCGGCGGCGGAACGCGGCCTGCAAGAAAAGAGGCGTCGGGCGCCTCCCATGGCTCCCCGCCTCCGCGGCCTCCCGCTCCGCCGCCGCCGCCCCCTCCTCCGCCGGAGGCGCCCTCTTCCTGCTCTTCCTCTCTGGCCATGCCCCTCTCCAGTGCTTTGCCCGGCTTCCCCGCCAGCCTGCTCCGAGGCCGCCGCCGCCGCCAGGCCCTTCACAGGGGAGCATCGCCGTCTCCAGGGAAACGCGTCACCGCTGCTACCGCCACCTCCTTCGCCGCCTGGGCCTTTACAGCCAGGTAAATAGTTAGGCATTCTAGACTTTCTGATAAATTTGAATTTATTAGCATTTTGCTGCATTTCCAGAATAATAAAGTTCTGTGATAATCCATGATTGCTGATTACAATTTCTTTTCTAACATAATGATGTAATTCCTGGAATGTAGATACAGGAATTCCATATACTTTACTTGGGACTATGCAGAAAGGCAAGAATTCACATAATCTGAATTCTATAGAAACAAGGAAGAAAAAAAAAAAGAAATTGCTATATAAAAAAATTAGGTAAAACAAGATAACACTGATTAAAAACTGAAATAAACAAAATTGTACGGCCCAGATGGGTGACAGTTCCACATAATAAAAACAGACTTGAATATATTTTACTTAAAAATAAATTACTGAAAAATATTTCAGAATTATGACTCTGCACTCACATCTTTTAGCAGCAACCTTCTTCCATTTGCTGGTCTTCATATAGCCAAACATCTCAGCTGAGTAAAAAAATATTACCATACTCAAGAAAATATTGAGGTTTCCAAAAGTATCAAAAAAAGGATTTTAGAAAATATTCCAAAATACTTCACTATAACAATGTTCAGTAGCCAGGGAGTGTTGATTTATTGTTGGGGAAGGGGAAATGAAACAGCATATCTTGGAAAAGAACATGTCTGGAGTCAAACAATTGCAAATTGCAACTCATTGCAACTTCCTTCTATATACAAATGATAATTAAGCAATTTAATGCAAACAACTTATATATGTACTAGGCTTCTGCATTTTTCCTCTTCACCTAAGGAAGAATTGTGAACTCTAGGAACTAAAAGAATTTGTGGAAAACATAGCTTAAATATGGAAAATATAAAAATAAGCCCATTGTATCACATTATAAACAGCACAATATACTTTAGACCAGGGCTTTTCAACCAATGGTACGGGTACCAACTGTGGTACATTGGCACCTGGCAGGTGGTATGTGACCATCCTAGAAAAGTGGTAGTGGGGGAGGGGAATGAGCTGAACTGGTGGCAGCACCACACAAGCCTGAGCGAGAGATGGCTGGAGCTGCAGGGCTGTCAGGTCTCAGTGGAAGTGCCAGGATCAGCGCCAGGCTCCAGATAGAGCTCAGCGCTGATCCTGGTGCTTCTGCTGAACCCAGAAGAAGCGCTGGTCAACTGGAATGTACGGTCACAGTGTCCCAGGGTCATGTGAAGTGACCAAAATCTGCTGCAACCACCCAGCAGTGGGGGGAATAAAACCAAACACCCACCCCACCCCACCTCCACTGCCAATCCTCAACAGAAATGCTCACAACAATGAAAACCTTGGACAGGAGGAAGAGTGCTGCCAGGTGGGCAGGCAGGTGTCTTCCTCGGCTGTGGCTGGGCACTTTTTCAGTGCCATTATAACTTCGAACAGCCACTAAGCAAACTGCTGTAAGTTGAGCACTACCGGTACTTCATCATGAAGTTTTTGACACCTTGCTAGGCGACTGGTGGTACTCGGATATTGCCATATCCTAAAAGTGGTACAATGGGTGAAAAGGCTGAAAAGCCCTGCTTTAGACAACATCAGCTTTCTCTTTTCGGGAAGGGAAGGAAAGCTATCTAAAGTGCAATGAATTCAAATGAAATATATTTTAAGAAGAATAAAAAAAGTGGCACTGAAGATAAAAGAGAAGACAAAGCCACACAGTAATAACTTTTATAAAATGGGATGTAACACTTTCATCTTAGGAGTAAATGTGTGGAAAAGGAGTTAAAAGAGGGAAAAAAACCTAAATATTTAAGATATTAATTGTAAAACTAAACTATAGCAATAAATAAGTGAATATGTTAATATTCAATACTTACAGTGCAATCCTATTTTGCTTTTCTATGGAGTTTATTTTCAGGTGTACAACACATTACACATTAGCATAACATAAACAACTTGTCAAAAAAAATCTAACATTCACTTTTTCAGAAGCATTAAAGGAACAAATAATTAGCAATTATTATTCAACATTTGCCACCTATTATCTATCCTTTCTTTGGAATAAAGAGGTTAAAAAGCTGCTAATGGCTTTCTAAAAATGAATTTATCCAATGTTAGCACATAAGTAATAAAAAACACAAGCTACTGATATATGACATCATCTAACTGAATTCCATAGATATTCAAAACAACTGCAGTAAATGTATGTGTACATACAGAGAACACTAGAATGAATTCAAAAGTAGAAACATATAATTAAAAGCACTGTTATATAATCACATATATAGGTAGTCCTTGACTTATGACTACAATTGAGCACAAATGTCTAAGCAACATTTGTAGTCATAAGTCAAGGACTACCTGTATGTGTTATTATATAACAGTTCTTTCAATAAGTGAGACATTTTTAAAGTGAATTTTTCCCATTTTATGACTTTTCTTGCCACAGTTGTTAAGTGAATCACTGCAGTTATTAAGTTAGTAACACAGTTAAATTAATCTGGGTTCCCCATTGACTTTATGGGTCAGAAGGTTACAAAGGGAGATCACATGACCCCAGGATACTCCAACCGTCATAAATATTAATCAGTTGCCAAATGTCTGGATTTTTATGGGAGAAAGTGGCAAGAAGGTGTTAAGCAACAGGGGAAAAAGCAGAACTGATTAACTTTTTTTTTCCATCCATCTTTACATAGGGGAAAAAACAGTCCAATCTATCAAAAACAATAAAAAACAGATTAGGAATACAAGTTATAATTGGCAAGAAAATGCTAAGTGAGCACCTATCCACCCTAGACTAGTTCAGCTCACCACCACCAGATGGATTAGACCCCAATGTTCTGAAAGAACTGGCAAACATGATCTCAGAACCACTGAACTATATCTTTCAAAGATCCTGGAACACTGGGAAACTACCAGAGGACTGGAAAAGAGCTAAAGTAATTCCCATCTTCAAAAAAGGGAAAGAAAATAGGCCCAGATTCTGGAAAAGGCAATCAAGCAACGAATCAGCAAACACCTAGAGGCAAACAAACTTATTACCAAAAGCCAATATTGATTTGTCAAAAACAGATCATGCCAGACAAATCTTATTGCATTCTTTGACTAGGTGACAAAATTAGTGGACCAGAGGAATATTGTGGATATAATTTACTTGGATTTCAGTAAGGTATTTGATGAAGTAGACCACAACCTACTATTTGATAAGATAGAAAAATGTGTATTAGACACCATCACTACGAGATGGATTCGTAACTGGCTGACCAACCACACTTAATGTGTAGTACTCAATGGAACTGCATCTACATGGAGGGAAGTATGCAGCGGGGTACCCTAAGGTTCTGTTTTAGGCCCAGTACTCTTTCACATCTTCAATGATTTGAATGAGGGGATAGAATTTCACATTTGCAGACAACATCAACCTGGCAGAATAGCCAACACTCAAGAAGATAAGTTTAAGATACCAAAGGATCTTGATTGGACGCTATCTAACAAAATAAAATTCAATGGTGAAAAAAGTAAGCTTCTGCATTTAGGCAAGAAAAACCAAATTCAATGAAGATGATTAGGGGACTGGAGACTAAAACATATAAATAATAGTTGCTGGAATTGAGTATGTCTAGTTTAATGAAAAGAACAACTAGGGTGACATGATAGCAGTGTTCCAATATCTCAGGGGCTGCCACAAAGAAGAGGGAGTCAAGCTATTCTCCAAAGTGCCTGAAGGCAGGACAAGAAGCAATGAATGGAAACTAATCAAGGAGAGATGCAACTTAGAAATTTCCTGATAGTTGGAACAATTAATCAGTGAAACAACCTGCCTCCAGAATGAATGCTCCAACACTGGAAGTTTTTAAGCGACTGGACAACCATTTGCCTGAAATAGTATAGGATTTTCTGCCTGAACAGGGGGTGGACTAGAAGACCTCCAAGATCCCTTCCAACTCTGTTATTCTGTTCTGTTATTCTGATCATGTGCTATGGAGATGCTGCAATGGACGTAAGTGTGAACAGTCATAACTCACTTTTTTCACTGCTGTTGTAACTTTGAACAGTCACTAAATGAACTGTTGTAAGCTGAGGATCTGTATAATTGAATAATTAGTATTTGCTCATTTACTTTTCATAGAAAAAAAACTGTAAGCCTGAAGTAATTATATTTTTACTTTAAAAAAATTACACTTTTTTTAAAATGATGACACTACTTACCGTGTTTCCCTGGAAATAAGACCCATTCTTTTTCTTCCAAAAGAGGCACCAGGTCTTTTTTTTTTTTTTTTTGGGGGGGGGGGGGACTTTTCCACTCACCTCCGGTAACGACAGCTCCACCCAGCTGACCCACTTCTGCGGCTGAAGGAGCAGCTTCATTCTGCAGCTGAGAATGGAGCTCTGACCTTCATTTTGCAATCAAAGGATTTTCCAGAAGGCCTGTGCAGCCGAGAACCAACTATGGATTCAATCCATAGCTTGATTCTCAGCTGCAGAGGCCTTGCAGAACCAGGCTATGGATTGACCTGGGGATGCCACAGAAGAACCAGGCTGGCAAGGAAAGGTCTGGCTGCAAGGTTGGGTGTACGGTATATGGGGCAGTTTCACCCTCTCTACCCCTGCCCTAGCTTGATTTTTAGATGTGTACCTCGACCCAAAACTAAGGCTTATTTTTAGGGTAGGTCTTACTTTCAGGGAAATACAGTACCATGGGCATTAAATGAAAGCTTCAGTAAATACTTCAATTTATCTCACCTGTTAAGTTGAAACTTGTGAAGTGTTCTTAAAAGATTAACAGACTTTAAATAGTATGCAAACTTACCAGACACACCACTACAATCAATGGGACTTATTTTTGAACTATTAAGTATAGCATTTCACTTGAGTGTTGAAGTTCAAAAGTTTGTTTTAGTTCTAGTAATCTAGTAGGTTATTTTTTACGTTTAAAACAAAGAATTTTGCCTTTTGGGAATACCTGATGAATAAAAATGACTGGTAGAGTAGTTGTCTTGGAAGAGTGAGGAAGATTCTCAGGGATGACTCACACCCTAGACCACAGGTCTGCAACCCGTGGCTCCGGAGCTGCATGCGGCTCTTTCAGCCGTCTCCTGCGGCTCCCAGTCCTCTGCCATGTGCAGTCCAAAAAAAAAAAAAAAGTGGGACTAAAAAAGTTCAACCAATCAATTCAAATATGCAGGGTAGGTGCATATCTCGCCTTGGCTCCACTCTTCAGTTAAACCCTGTTCTGCGCATGCGCACATATACGCGCATGTGCACACATTTTTTGTGGCTCCCAGTTTTTCCTTTTGTGAGGGAACCGGTTCCGAGTGGCTCTTTCACTGTATCAGGTTGCTGACCCCTGCCCTAGACGGTATCTCTTTACTCTCCTACCATCCGGGAGGAGATACAGGAATATAGCCAGCCAACAGGCTGAAAAATAGTTTTTATCCGTGGGCTGTTAGGCTTTTAAATGGGACATAATCTTATGCAGAATTGACTTGGGAGGCCGGTGTGTGGTGTAGTTGGTTCACATGGTGTTGTAGGATGGAGGATTTGTTGTCACTGTGTATTGGGGGGAGAGAGCACAGGGGGAGGCTCAGCTAATCTCAATGTACACATGTTGTACTTTGACAATAAAGGTTTATTATTATTTATGATGACAGAAGATCAGAAGCTTTTTCACCTAATTTACTGCTTAAAAGGTTAATGTAGTAAGGAACTTTCCTGAAATAAAACTAAGATGCTTTATTAGGTCTAAGCTCTATAGATGGATAACTAAAGAAGCTATTATAATTAAGCATGAGTTGCCTTCATTACTTTCGGAAAGAGACCATGAATAATTTCTGTAAGTAAAAACATTCAAGTAGCAAATTAAATTAAGAAAAGAAATAGTTTGTTTGCTACTACGTACTATAAATAGTTTGTTTGCTACTTCAGGTATTTATACAGCTGTATTTATATATTTATAAACAATTGTTAGTTTGCCTTTATACTGCTATTATTATGATTAATATGCTAGTTTTTATATTACATTACAGCATTTCTGCTAAGATTGTAATATATTAAGATTGTAATATATTTGCTTACAAATTTAAAGATACATTCATCAAATTATTATGCAATTAGATATGCCAAAATAAGACTCTAAGTAATTAATAGTAATTACTAACTATAATTCAATGAAGATTTTCAAATATATTAATTACCTGGCTTTACAAAAATAATGTAAAAACTATAGTATAGAGAATCACAATTGACTGGGCTAACATATCGTGTTAAATCATAACCAAGCAAACAAAATTAGCTTAATATAATGAATGAATCCTATCATTGACAAAAAGTGCTCAGAAAAAGCAAGTACAAATAGAATACCATTTTTAGAAGTCCATTTTTAAAAAATATCTAACTTTATAGTGTGCAAATTCTGAACATTAAATCCATTTTTGAAACTAATCAAAAGTGAAACAATTAGAAATTAGCCTGGTTTTCTCCATAATACACTAAAAAAAAGGAAAAATACATGTATGGTATATTCTTTCTTTAGATACATTTGTCTAAAAAAGCATATGCAAAATGCCAGTATGTCCCATTTACCACACCAATATTGACCATCAAATACTTTTAACAACCTACCTGAGTTGCAGGAACAGCTGTAGCTACAGAAGGTGTAGAAGACAAAGTTGCCACTTGCTGCACATGACCAGAAGACTGCTGAGATAAATGTGAACTGGAAACAGGAGTGCTAGATCCTGAGCCAGAGACTACATTTGGAAAAGATACTGCTACTTCATTACTGCTATAAATGCCTGTTAAAAAAATAAAGAGGAAAACACATATGAACTAAATTATTACAAAAGCTGGAGGTTTTTTTATTTAAAATCAATAAAACAGTTATAACAGGCTTTATGGGGGGAAAAAAGATTGGTGACTATTCTAAACCAAAGCTTTGCCCTTCTATGAACTGTTCAGGAAAATATTCTACAAAAATGTAATACACTGATGATGGGATTTCTTTGGAATTAAATGAATCTGGAGAAAGAATTTTTAAATGCAACAACAGAAAATGAAATAAAAAGGGAACACAAAACCTAACTACAAACTCGGTACATTTCTGATCCTGAAGTGCAGAGTTTATTAATTCAAACAAATCATGTCAGTAGGCTATAAAAGAGATTGTATATGGTAACCAATTTTCTATACCAGTGGATAAAACAGAGCTATGCAAAATGCAAATGCTTCAAGGAAACTAACGAAAAGCTCATTGTTCAAATAAAGAATAATTACAAGAAATTTAAGACTGCACACCTGATCATCAGGTTATAAACAGTTTTACACTGGTATACTCTTTCTTTCTTACAAACTGTTTCTCTGAACATTTATACAGTTCACAAACATATAATTATTTCATTATTTCCTTATAATGATTAAATCAACAAGCAAATATTTACTATTTCATTTCTATTAATGTATTCAGTGAATAACTCTGAACAAGTCAAAATGTACAATAATTACATCTATTTCTTTTCTTTGGGTGATTCTATCCAAATTCTGATGACTGTCTCCCATAATTAATTTTTCATCAACATCCACATCTATCAATTATGATAGCAGTGGTCCATAAATAATATTACTAAATAATGTTGAAAGATCTTATGTATCAAACCCAAAGCTGCAAACTAATTTTCCATCTTATAGGAATAAGTATAGATAATGCTACATATAGATTCAATATATAAACCTTAGAAGTGAAGGAATTTTCAAATTAATAGTATACAGTTAGAATATTATTTTGCTGCAAAAGACCAAAGTTAATATAGTAGATGTTGCAATAATCTATAGAAGTTCACAATAATCAATTTGTATAGGAAGAAATGAAAAAAGTATGGGAAGTAAAGGACACATCAAACTTTCCAATAAAATGTCTGATGGAATAGATTAGTAAACTTTTGACAGTCATTTGTGAATAAAAACGTGATGAATGGAATTATGAGGGCCAAAATTTACAATGGCCTCTTTGTTGAACACATCAAGGAAAGCTGAGTTGACCTAGGCAACTATCCATTGGGAGAAGAAGTATAACTACAGACAGTTACATAGGATTAATTCTGTTGGCTATCTTATGGGAACATCTCTGTCTGATCATTTGACCCATTTTGCATATCTAGTTCTTAAGCTTGAAAGAAAGAGCAATCAAAATAGTCTCTCCATATCAAGACTCACTGCAAAGATCTGTAATACATATTCCAAACAGTGATTAGGTCCAAAGCCAAGCTTTCCTTACTGTTATTTAAATGGCCAATGGAGAAGAAGGCAAAAATGTCATGAAGATTTCCTAATGATGCTTTTTGACCCAATTGTGTGGTGCTTTAGTTTCAATCTGAAGTAGGTTGATGATTAGTTAAGAATGTCATGGTTACAGAACTAACAGGAGACAAAACTTTAGTAACAATTCTTGTTGGGAAAGAATTGGGTATCACATAGACTTCCATCAAAACAATATCTATGATAACATTTACAACAAATTTCAGAACAATTAGAATATTCAGTCAAGGTAAATGTTTGATGATATTTTTTTAAAAAAAATCACACAAGTGAATTAGTGGAAAGTATGTTAATTCAGCAATAGATGCTTAAAACCAAGCACATCTATTTTTAATTAAGGCAAGATAGTCACCTTTCCTATTAAATGTATTAAAAAACTTGAAATCTTGAAAAATAGTTGTTCTCCTGACACATCTGCCAAAAGTATTTCAAAAAGTTGAAAAATGGCATTAATGAAATGGAGCTGCTTTATACCTCCTAATGAATTAATAAATGAATTAATTTTCCATTTTAATTAAAATTAATTTGAAAAATACTGTATACCCACATACACACACATTGTGACTGCATATCTCTCTCACTGTGGGTGTGTATATGTGTTATAAAGTGAACATCTTTCTCTGAGTATTGCAGCATATATATTCAAACTACATAAAACAAAAATACATTTTTACTAGAAAAGATTGCAGAATCTTCCTAACAAATGAATATCTGAATTTAAATCATGAGTTAAATTGGATATAAATTAGATCTACTGTGAAGGCTGTAAAATTTACTCTTGTTCCAAATTTAGGCATCCCTTTGTTTTTATCAATAAATTGGTATAAATGCTGATTAAAACACAGCTACTTACCCAAGTACAATCACTAAAGTTGTTATGTTTGAATAAACAAAATGTCTGGCTTAATGTACAGATTATGCTACAACATAATTTCCTTAACAATTTTTTGGGAACTCACTGAATGTCACTGAGTTTTGATGCAATACTCTACACCAGACATGTCAAACACAAGGCCCGGGGGCCGGATGTGGCCCGCGAAGTGGTTTCATGCGGCCCGCGAAGCCATCCTGGAAACAGTGAGGGAACGGCCCCCACTGCCTTGGCCCTGGCCCAGAGACCCTTCTCCTGCCAGAGACCTCCAGATCTGTCCCACTCCTGCCCAGGCCCCCATAGGCACCCTTGATGTCAACGATGTAGAGCTGGCCACGCCCACCCAGTAGGCCATATGCACTCCAGCCATGCCCACCCAGTAGGCCACGCCCACCCAGGCCACACCCACCCGGCCCCCTGAGGGCAACCGCAATGCTGATGTGGCCCTCAATGAAATTGAGTTTGACACCCCTGCTCTACACAATAAAGCAAGATTTCTCAAACTTTCTATTGCAAGCCTTGGGGCACAGGAATTTCCCTTTTGCCAAATTACTGTACAAGTACTAGATTGGGCCACATGCTGGATTCAGATGTCTGGGCACTCCCCAACTGTTTTCAAACTTACAAAAACTCCTGTCAATTCCCAATTCAAGACCACCCAGCCAGGATAAACTCCAATCAATTCCCAATTCAAGACCACCCAGCCAGGACTCTATAATTATCTCACTTTCATCCACTTCTAAGGGTGATTCTTTGTGACCTATGTTACATTGAGTCATGGTGCTGTGTCTGCTTGTGTCCTCCAAACACAAACTTTCTGTTTCTTCTGTATCTTACAAGGAGTCGATGCCACATGACAGGCATTGCAGAAATTGTTTTTGAAGGTGCAAAGGCCTTGGGAGTGAATTCTGACAGTGACCTAGCTTTGAATATGCAAACAGGGCAAGGTGTTCAAAAGGTGGATTGCAGCCAGACTGAGCTATCTCCCTGCTTAGATAAGCCAACAAATAGTTTATCCAGACAATGTGGGTGCCCTTTCTGAAAAAGTGGGGGCTCTGCTAGAATGTAATATAACAGTTTTACTCAGATTTCATCTGAGAAGCCCTGTACTAAAGAATGGCTAATGATAAAAAACCCTAAATCTCTAATTCACGATCAAAATGTAAACATAACTGAAGCAACCATGTCTACAATTAATATCAGAGAATGTCCAGTCCAATAAATAGTAAAAAAAACTACTATAGGTTGCTAATCCAACAGCATAGAATGCATAAACCTATATCTAGAGTAGAAAAAGAACTTCTATTAAACTTGATACAAGTTTACAAGATAACGAATTAATAAAAAAAATCCATGTAGTATAATTGCATTTCAACTAAAAATACATATCTGGAATATAAATGTAATTAACAAAAACACCAGCTTTTGCTGCTATTTGACAATGATTTTCTATAGCTATATCTATAATGATGGGCTGGTTGGAAATTATATGTATTCTACCTCTTTTTGTAATTCTGTTTTTATACATATAATTGTAAGACACTGACCTACTTAACAATGATATTTTAAGAATAACCTAGTGCATTTACTGTAATCACATGCCTTAATTTGTGAATGAAGTGATAATATTAAAATAAAATTTGGTGGGTTACCCATTCAATAATATGCAAATTTGATCTTCTTTTCCTAAATGGTTTGTATCCTCCTTTTCTTCAGGAACAACCAATAAGCTATTGTATATTTTCCCCCACAAAAATGTCCTTCTAAAGTAAATTGGGTTGAGAGAGTGACTGGTCCAAACATCACACAGTGAGTTTCCAAGGAGTTGAGTTTGAATCTCAATCATCCCTATGTGGTCCAACATCCTAATCTACACAATGGCTACTTAACAATCTAGTTACAAACATAGATTAGCTTTTTAAGATATATGCTATGGCACCAATCACTATTCCACACAGCTGGGTTATTAAAAGCTTTCTGCATCTCTATATAGAATGAAAAATGTTTTTTTCATTTGTCTTAAAAGATGGCATGCTGTCTATGTAGGCTTCAATATCAACATGACATCAGCCAACAATCTTGTTGCTCTTGAGAAAGTGGACATGATCCTGGGGAGTGTGAACACAACCATTTATTTTTAGATCCATGTTATTTGAAGAACCATCTTTTCCCAACTGTAACTAACCAATCCACCAGAGAAGGGAGGCATGTGTACAATACAGGTCCCTTGCCTTAAGGAGCTTCATCTGGTAAGAAAAAAGGCCGCCTCTAAGGGCTCAGTCCCTGTAGAACATCATTGCTGCACAAATAAAACTGACCCCCACCTTGACACTCTTTCAAAAAGCACTGAAGAGATGGTTTTGCCAATGGTCTGGGGACCCCGCCATGGTACAAAGTCTATCAAGTGGTTAGTTTGCTGTCACCAGAGTGGTGGGGGTTTGGGTTTTTTTTTCTGCTGGCCACCCAGAATCACTGTGAGTTAGGCAGCCATACAAATTTTATAAATAAATAAATAACAATCACTATAATTTGTTTCTCCTTTTCACAGCTATTTTAATGATTACAGCTTTTATGAAGCTGCTATGCTTACTGAAAACATTGCCTAACAATAAATTGATATTAAAGAAAGCTCAAATATTAATTCTTGACAATTGTATAACCACAAGATCATATAAAGGGATTCACATTAGACAATCAAGTAAAAACAGTACCTAATCAAGGTACTACCAAGAAGAAAACCATACTTCTTACAAGAATGGCAGAGTAAGCTACTTTATATAAATAGGGAGGAAACTCTCACTATCTAATTGGGTAATGAAACATCTGCAAGCTCAGACATAACTAAGGACTCCACAAGTTTAACCATGAGTTGTCTTCTATTGGAATTGAAGAGTCTGAGGAGAAGCAAATGTGAAAATAAATTTGATAGCCATATTGAAAAAGAAGTACCTGAAACTAAATTTTGAAATGCAGTCCATGACTATGTTTTACGGGGTAATAGAAAACATAAAATATTCAGGAGAAAAAGCCATGATGTTATTGCTTCATATATATACAATGAGGGGAAAAATTTTATACATTTGCCCACTGACAAAGAAATGATCAGTCTATAATTGTAATGATAGGTTTATTTTAACAGTGAGAGACAAAATAACAACAAAAAAATCCAGAAAAATGCATTTCAAAAAAATTATAGATTGATTTGCATTTTAATGAGAGAAATAAGTATTTGATCCCCCTATCAATCAGCAAGATTTCTGGCCCCCAGGTGTCTTCTATACAGGTAATGAGCTGAAAATAAACGGAGTGCTCCTAATCTCAGCTTGTTACCTGTATAAAAGACACCTGTCCACAGAAGTAATCAATCAGATTCCAAACTCTCCACCAAGGCCAAGACCAAACAGCTGTCTAAGGATGTCAGGGACAAGATTGTAGACCTACAAAGAGCTGGAAAGGGCTACAAGACTATCCCCAAACAGCTTGGTGAGAAGATGACAACACATGGTGTGATCATTCACAAATGGAAGAAACACAAAATAACTGTCCCATTTTCCTTGGTCTGGGACTCCATGCAAGATTTCACTTTGTGGAGTTTCAATGATCATGGGAACTGTGAGGAATCAACCCAAAATTACATGGGAGGATCTTGTCAATGATTTCAAGGCAGCTGGGACCATAGTCTCCAAGAAAACAATTGGTAACACACTACGCCATAAATAACTGAACTCCTGTAGAGCCTTCTCAAGAAAGCACATGTACAGGCCTGTCTGAACTTCGCCAATGAACATCTGAATGATTCAAAGTAGAACTGGGTGAGTGTGTTGTGGTCAGATGAGACCAAAATCGAGCTCTTTGGCATCAATTCCATTCACCATGTTTGGAGGAGGAGGAATGCTGCCTTTGACCCCAAGAACACCATCCCCACTGTCAAACATGAAGGTGGAAACATTATGCTTTGGGTGTGCTTTTCTGCTAAGGGGACAGGACAACTTCACCGCATCAAAGGGACGATGGAAGGGGCCATGTACCATCAAATCTTGGGTGAGAACCTCCTTCCCTCAGCCAGGGCACTGAAAATGGGTCATGGATGGGTATTCCAGCATGGCAATGACCCAAAACACATTAAGATCCTGGAGTAGCCTAGTCAGTCTCCAGACCTTAATCCCATAGAAAATCTGTGGAGGGAGTTGAAGGTTCAAGTTGCCAAACGTCAGCCTCGAAACCTTAATGACTTGGAGAGGATCTGCAAAGAAAAGTGGGACAAAATCTTTCCTGAGATGTGTGCAAATCTGGTGGCTAACTACAAGAAACGTCTGACCTCTGTGACTGCCAACAAGGGTTTTGCCACCACCAAGTACTAAGTCATGTTTTGCGAAGGGGTCAAATACCTACTTCACTTATTAAAATGCAAATCAATTTATAACTTTTTTGAAATGCATTTTTTCTGGATTTTTTGTTGTTATTCTGTTTCTCACTGTTAAAATAAAGCTACCATTAAAATTATACACTGATCATTTCTTTGTCAGTGGGCAAATGTACAAAATCAGCAGGAAATCAAATTATTTTTTCCCTCACTGTATTTTTTGTTTACATAAATATTTCTTCTACAAAACTTCCTCAAACTGCTGGAAACCCAGCACTTTTTGCTCTTATGTATATTGTTTCAAATACTCTTATCAATAATTATCTACAGCAGATATTCTACAGTATCCTAAATCATTTGAATTTAAAAGAATTTCTATATGAAACACTTCCCTTTTCTTTCTTGAAAACTTCAAATAGATATTTAATAACTAATTGCTATTTTGCAAATGAGTTACCACAAATGCTGTCTGTGGTAAATCATTTCAAGATGTCCAAAGATGATTTTCAGAAATTTTTGTTTTCTTAGGAACATTTCAACATTGCAACATTTCAAGTTTATACATATGTTTTGAACTGTCAGGTCCATAAAGGTTCCTGATAATAAGAATAAAACTATAAAATAAATTCAAGCACAATAAAGATGTAAAGATTAACTACATGATTATGAATAACTATGAATTGGTTAAACAATCATTATTCCTTTCCTGAAAGTATCATGTTTTGTCCATGTACTTTAAATGCCAATGACAAAAAGTCTACTTGATGGCAAGCACATGAGAAAGTACCTGCGAAACAATGGATTTGAATTAGACGGTGGATGGTTCCTTACTATACAGGAAGGTAATAATAAAAAAGCTTCTTAAATTGTATCCCAAAGAAATAGATATTAAAAATAAAAACCAGTACTTGAATAAAACAAACAAGTTATTTTTATATTGATACTAGTATTAGAGTTGAGTGGTACAATAGTTAAAGACGGGGGTGTCAAAATTCTGGCCCACGGGCCGGTTGCATCATGCAGAGGCTGAGCCTCTCCCAGCTTCGGCAATGCAGATACGTCGCGACATGTCACATGACACAGTGAGTTTGACACCCATGGTGCAGACACTCACACAGAAGCTCACTGTATGATTTTGAGCTAGTCACTCTCAGTCAAACCAAAAGTACTATATCAGAAACCTTGAGAAGCAGGATATTAGATAAATATTCCCAGTCAATTTTCATGCTTTCACTTACATGAGCTGCAGTTTCTGAAAATATCTATAGGTAAAGGTAAAGGTTCCCCCGCACATGCGTGCTAGTCGTTTCCGACTCTAGGGGCTGGTGCTCATCTCTGTTTCAAAGCCGAAGAGCCAGCGCTTGTCCAAGGACATCTCCGTGGTCATATGGCTGGCATGACTAGACGCCAAAGGCGCACGGAACGCTGTTACCTTCCCACCGTAGTGGTCCCTATTTTTCTACTTGCATTTTTACATGCTTTCGAACTGCTAGGTTGGCAGAAGCTGGGACGAGTAACAGGTGCTCACTCTGTTACACGGCACTCGGGATTTGACCCGCTAAGCTGCCGACCATCTGATCGACAAGCTCAGCGTCCTAACCCACTGAGCCACTGCATCCCTTGAAAATATCTATACAGTGGGACAAAAAAGTATTTAGTCAGCCACCAATTATGAAAGTTCTCCCACTTAAAAAGATGAGAGGGGCCTGTAATTTTCATCATAGGTATACCTCAACTATGAGAGACAAAATGGGGGGAAAGAATCCAGGAAATCACATTGTAGGATTTCTAATGAATTAATTTATACATCCCTCGGTAAAATAAATATTTTGTCATCTACAAACAAGCAAGATTTCTGGCTCTCACAGACCTGTAACTTCTTCTTTAAGAGGCTCCTCTGTCCTCCACTTGTTATCTGTATGAATGGCACTTGATTGAACTTGTTATCAGTATAAAAGACACCAGTCCACAACCTCAAATAGTCACACTCCACTATGGCCAAGACCAAAGAGTTTTCGAAGGACACCAGAAACAAAATTGTAGACCTGCACCATGCTGGGAAGACTGAATTTGCAATAGGCAAGCAGCTTGGTGTGAAGAAATCAACTGTGGGAGCAATTATTAGAATATGGAAGACATACAAGACCACTGATAATCTCCCTCGTTCTGGGGCTCCACGCAAGATCTCACCCCGTGGGGTCAAAATGATCACAAGAACGGTGAGCAAAAATCCCAGAACCACACGGGGGGGCCTAGTGAATGACCTGCAGAGAGCTGGGACCAAAGTAACAAAGGCTACCATCAGTAACACACTACGCCACCAGGGACTCAAATCCTGCAGTGGCAGACGTGTCCCCCAGCTTAAGCCAGTACATGTCCAGGCCTGTCTGAAGTTTGCTAGAGAACATTTGGATGATCCAGAACAGGATTGGGAGAATGTCATATGGTCAGATGAAACCAAAGTAGAACTTTTTGGTAAAAATTCAACTTGTCATGTTTGGAGGAGAAAGAATGCTGAGTTGCATCCAAAGAACACCATACCTACTGCAAAGCATAGGGGTGGAAGCATCATGCTTTGGGGCTGTTTTTCTGCAAAGGGACCAGGACGACTGATCCGTGTAAAGGAAAGAATGAATGGGGCCATGTATCGTGAGATTTTGAGTGAAAACCTCCTTCCATCAGCAAGGGCATTGAAGATGAAACCTGGCTGGGTCTTTCAGCATGACAATGATCCCAAACACACCGCCCGGGCAACGAAGGAGTGGCTTCGTAAGAAGCATTTCAAGGTCATGGAGTGGCCTAGCCAGTCTCCAGATCTCAACCCCATAGAAAACCTTTGGAGGGAGTTGAAAGTCTGTGTTGCCCAGCGACAGCCCCAAAACATCACTGCTCTAAAGAAGATCTGCATGGAGGAATGGGCCAAAATACCAGCAACAGTGTGTGCAAACCTTGTGAAGACTTACAGAAAACGTTTGACCTCTGTCATTGCCAACAAAGGGTATATAACAAAGTATTGAGATGAACTTTTGTTATTGACCAAATATTTATTTTCCACCATAATTTGCAAATAAATTCATTTGTCTTTCCAAACAGCTAGGACAGAACAATTACGCTTTTGAAAGAAATGTTCGAGTTAAGAACAGCTCTGCGATAAGAATGCTCGTGATTCACCCGTAGCTAGATCTATTATCTCATTGAACTGCACCCATTGGTGGCTAATGGACTAGAAACCTTCATAGTCTCTTGTGCCAGATAAAGCTTATCCCCTTAGGCTGGGGTGTAATGCAATGCTACGAGAGCCTAAATTGACTCTGTAGCTTATTCACTTTCTTTTGGGGCACTGAATTGAAAAATAAATCTCATAGTTTTAAATATACATTCTATTCGGGCATCTGCGTCTTTGTGTAAAGGCCTTCCTAGCATCAAGTCTGCCTAAAAGTTTAGGGAACGTGATTTTGTGTAGCTATTTTGTTCATCTGATGGCTCTCCATACTTCCATAATACATATACTTGAGACAAAGACTATGGGCAATTTTTTCCTATCATTTCCCCATCACAGAGCATAGAATAACAGAGTGGGAAGGGACTTTGGAGGTCTTCTAGTCCAGCCCCCTGCTCCAGCAGGAGACCCTATGCCAGACATGTCAAACACAAGGCCCGGGGGGCCAGATCCAGCCCGCGAAGTGGTTTCATGCAGCCCACAAAGCCATTCTGGAAACAGTGAGGGAACAACCCCCACTGCCTTGGCCCTGGCCCAGAGACCCTCCTTCTGCCAGAGACCTTCAGATCTGTCCCACTCCTGCCCAGGCCCCCATAGACACCTTTTATGAGAACGATGTAGAGCTGGCCATGATGCTGGGATTTCCTGGATTCTTTCCCCCCATTTTATCTCTCATAGTTGAGGTATACCTATGATGAAAATTACAGGCCTCTCTCATCTTTTTAAGTGGGAGAACTTGCACAATTGGTGGCTGACTAAATACTTTTTTCTCCCACTGTATTTGCTAAAAATAAAGCCATCAACCTCACAGAATAGTAAACCAGATTACTATCCTAGAACGTATTAAAATTGAAAATGTAACCCTAGCCATAAATGGGGTTTTGAGGCAATGTTGGATGTAGTAGCAACTGCAGTCTATAGGAACATGACCTTAACAAAAATTAACCACTGGTTAAGTTAACTGCCTGGTTATCAATGATTCCTTTTCAATGGATTATACTGGAATTTAATTAATCAGTTTCCTATTCTGGGCATCAATTCAAGAACTCCTTTTTAAATTTAGATAAGCGAAAAAGCTAAACTACACTCAATTTTTTTTATTCATTTCACCCAATAATGTCATATAACTGTTAAGAAAGATTCAATTAAATAGTACTCTATTGAATAATTCAGAAGGAGCCAAGATACAGCTATTCTTATATAAATACTGAAATAAAAATTGATCTGAAAAACTGAGGGAACTGAGGAATCAAAAGCAGAGACAGTCAATGAATTAACTGGATATTTTGACTTATGGTCATTATAGTGCAGGGGTGTCAAACTCAATTTCATTGAGGGCCGCATCAGTATTGCGGTTGCCCTCAGGGGGCCGGATGGGTATGGCCTGGGTGGGCGTGGCTGGTGCCCGTATGGCCTACTGGGTGGGCATGGCCAGCTCCACATTGTTCGCATCAAGGGTGCCTATGGGGGCCTGGGCAGAAGTGGGACAGATCTGAGGGTCTCTGGCAGAAGGAGGGTCTCTGGGCCAGGGCCAAGGCAGTGGGGGCCATTCCCTCACTGTTTCCAGGATGGCTTCGTGGGCGACATGAAACCACTTCGCGGGTGGGATCCAGCCCCCAGGCCTTTTGTTTGACATGTCTGTTATAGTGCTTTGAACTGACAAATTCTGCTTTTAAAATGCAATACGTTATTAAGAATCCCATGACACTTAACTACATCAACTACAAAAATTTGGAATATTTCTTCTGTGATAACAATGGCACCATGAAATAGCAAAATGAACGATCATAGTTTCAATGTACAAAAAATACTAGTACTATCATGATTTTTACAATTTTAAAAAGAACTACACCAAATCTTAAAAGTATGTATTTCTTGTACAGCCAAAATACAGAAGAATTGTCCTTTGTGCTGTTCAAATAGTAATAAACCCCACCCCCAAATGTTCCAGGCATCTGCTGCTGTCTTCCCACTATTAGGAAAAGTGACAGCAAATAAGAGATGTGAAGACAAAAAGATGAAGTTCACGAAAAGAACAGAAACAAAACATCTGAAGGAAGATTAAAAATATGTATGTGCACATGAACAAAATGAAATTCAATGGTGAAAAAAGTAAGGTTCTACATTTAGGGAGGAAAAATCAAATGCACAGGTATAGTATAGGTGGTACCTTGCTCAATAGCAGTAACTGTGAGAGGGATCTCGGAGTCTTAGTAGACAATCACTTCAATATGAGCCAGCAGTGTGCTGCAGCTGCCAAAAAAGCCAACACAGTGCTAGGCTGCATTAACAGAGGGATAGAATCAAGATCAAGTGAAGTACTAATACCACTTTACAATGCTTTGGTAAGGCCGAATCTGGAATACTGCATCCAGTTTTGGTCACCACGATGTAAAAAAGATGTTGAGACTCTAGAAAGGGTACAGAGAAGAGCAACAAAGATGATTAGGGGGCTGGAGGCCAAAACATATAGGGAACGGTTGCTGGAATTTGGTATGTGTAGTTTAACGAAGAGAAGAGTGAGGGGTGACATGATAGCAGTGTTCCAATATCTCAGGGGCTGCCACAAAGAAGAGGGAGTCAAGCTATTCTCCAAAGCACCTGAAAGCAGGACAAGAAGCAACGGATGGAAACTAGTCAAGGAGAGAAGCAACCTAGAACTAAGGAGAAACTTCCTGACAGTTAGAACAATTAACCAGTGGAACAACCTGCCTCCAGAGGTGGTGAATGCTCCAACACTGGAAGCTTTTAAGAAGAGACTGGACAGCCATTTGTCTGAAATGGTATAAGGTTTCCTGCCTGAGCAGGGGGTTGGACTAGATGACCTCCAAGGTCCCTTCCAACTTTATTATTATTATTATTATTAACAACAGAAATAAAGACTCAGAGAGACTGTGAATGTTATTGAAATAGAAGCTGGCAGCCAAAATGGAAAAGTTAAAAAAATTCTAATATAAGTGGCCTTGTTGCATGCAGTTCTATGGCAACAAAGAAAATTTATTAATACAGAATATTATATAGATACAAAAATCTATAGGATTGCAAAAAATGCTTCTTTGTTAGAACAGAGATAAGCAATACAGTACCTGAAAATTTAGCATGAGAAAATCTACGATACATGACCACTTTCCTGTAGTCTTACAAAAGATGGTAAATTTCAACCACAGTAAAATCAACACATTGAGCATGCAAAAGTTTTAATGTACCATTTATAAAGCAGTCCAGCATATGTTCTCCCACTGAAGAAAAGATGCCAAATAAACTTAATTCCTTTGGTGATATATCATATGTTCCTTATAGACTATGTTATTTGGCAACTACCTCATATTAAACTATTAAGTCATAAACTTGGTATATATGTTTGTGTGTAAGTTCTCTGAAAGAAAAATAATTCTTAATGCCTGAATATTATAAATTATATTGGGCACACTATTATGACATTTATCCATTATTTTCAAGACATTTTAATTATAAATATTGTTGTTACAAAAATTTTAAGTTTGTGAAGAGATTATTTCAGATAATGAATATGAATTCCTTTACTGTAAGCATCTAATGTGCAGGTACATGAACATTCTGACTCAAGAAATAAAGAAAAATAGTAGTGTAACATACATAAATATCCCAAGCATTTTTCTGAAAAAACTTACATTGAATATACGTTCTGTGCTCAAAAACAGTTAAGGAAGAACAAGAAACAGTGATTTCCTGAAATTAACTATGAGCAGAAATATTTTAAATATTTGAGTAATAGCTAGAATAACTAGAAAAATAATAGTTTCAAACAACTAAAACATAAAGGCACAGGATATTTAAATCATTCTTTAAAAGAAGAAGAAGCCGTTACATGCACCAGAGAAACAGTTGCAATTTTAAGGAAGAAACAGCACATTCAGGAAAGATAGTCACTTTAAAAAGTCACACCACAATGCTGTTGACTGCCCTCTTCTAGAGAAAAGGAAATGGTGTGCTTCAAAACAAGGACTCTTGCTTTTCCAATTACATTATACCCACACATTTCAGTAGCATCAAAAAGGAATTCAATTAGCTATTGCTTATTGCAATTACTCTTCATTTTTTCCTTTAAAAATGCTGCTTGTAAACTTTTTTCTGTAAAACTGATGCAGAATCTGCTTTTGAGAAAGTATGTCAAATAATTATTTCAAAAATCAAAATGAGGTAGGCTGAAATATTTTTAAGGAGAATATAAAATAAATAACATGCTTAAATGTCTTTCACACTTTGTTTTAGTGTCATCTGAATGAATGATTTTGATTTGTTTCTTCAAGTATGTTTAAAAAGTTTGGGTTTTTTTTATTAATTCAGCTACTGTTTTTCTTGACAGTAAAAAGTAAATAGCCTCTTAAAGGTTTTCCCTTTTTTTTAGTCATACTTGAATAGCTTTTGTATAAAAGAAACCAAGTTATAGAGAGTCCTTGTGGATTTTACTCTGGTAGTCCTTGCAGATGTAGGGGGTGGTGCTCATCTCCATTTCAAAGCCATTGAGCTGGTGTTGTCTGAAGACATTTCCATGGTCATGTGGCCAGTATGACTTCACAGAGCACGGTTACCTTCTCACGAAAAGGATACCTATTTACCTATTCACATCTGCATGCTTTTGAATTCTAGGTTGGCAGGAACCGGGGCAAGAACGGAAGTTTACCTGTCATGTAGCATTCAGATCTCAAACCTGGGTGCTGGCTTTCCAGCCAACAAGCCTAGCATCTTAATTGTTGAGCCAACCCACCACCCCAACCAAGTTATAGAGGTGCTACAAAAATTTCTGTTTCAGAAACAGATTGTTCTCTCATCATCAAATGTTCCAATTATCAAATTATCACAACTAGTGCTAGACATAAAAGAATATTAGTAGTTTAATAATGCAATATTCCAGACTAATGTTTCTATGATTGTGCTATTAATAATCTTTCACAATCAATATGATTACTTCAATTTGACAAAAGTACATTAGTCAATACTTACTTGTAAAGTATCAAGTGTCTCCTCCTCTTGCCTCACTACATATGAAGTGCTGCATATCCTACTCTCTATCTGTATCTCAAAAGAAAAAGTTATTCAGCAGCACATGCTACAAACTCCTTGAAACAGCTGGTCTTCCTAGGATCTCGATTCTAGAAACAGACTCTAGGAATGTTGCAGTTGCATTGCAGGTTCCCACATGTAATCCAAAGCACTACTGTCCTATTGAAACTGAAGCAGTTCTCACCTCTAATAAACTAGGATAACGGATGTCATGTATCACATGGCAAACAGCAATAAAGATAAAAACTTGAAAAACAATTCTTATTTAGCTTTTAAACATTTATAAAAAGGAAACTGTTTTTCACAAAATGTAGCTTAAAACAGAATGGAATCAAACACTAAATATATTATTACTGTGAAGTAAAACTAAATTTAAACATGTATCTTCTAAAATAATACCAAATGCCTACCTGAACCAATAGGAGAGGAACCCACACTGAGACTTTGTATACTTCCATTTCTGAGCAAGGTTGGGGACTTCTGTAGATTGGAGCTTGTTATGCTTCCTGCAGCAGATGCTACTGATGATGTTGGGGAGGCTGAACAAACTGACAGGTGAGAAATATTCTCCTGACTTTTATTTCCTTTGGGCCGACCAGGCCCATGCTTACATAGCTTATTTCCTTTTCGTTTCTTTTCCTTTATAGTTTCATCTTCTATCCCAGATGACTGAGCACGTTTGTATCCTGTTGGTATAAGGTTTGAACTACCTAACTCTCCAGGTGAACTGTCAAAAATAGTAGGCTGGGAGGCAACAGTTGAGGTTGAAGGAAGATTAATTAAGGAAGTAAAACAATTCACACCACCTTCCTGACTTCCAATCTCTCCTTTATATACATCTTTGGTTGACAAAGTCTGCTGAGAATGAGTATAGCTGTCATTACGTAGATCTGAGTCTGTAAAGCTCAAAAAGTCTTGGGGAGATTGAACAGAACTTCCAGAGGATGACTTTGTACTGTTTGGAGTTCCCAAAAAACTTCCTGGAGAAAAGAGATGGGGAGAAGTGTTGATTATTGAAAACCGATGTTTACTCTATTAGCAAATATTTAAGTATAGAATTAAAAGTGATTTTTACTAGCATTATGTATTTTGAGTTATTCAGGAAATCCTAGGCATGAATGTAGCTTTGTTTGTTTTCCAGAATTAACCAAACCTCACTAATTACATATATTCATGGTTTACAGCAACAGGTGTTTTTTTTTAATTACAATTTACAGAACTTTCTTAACAGATTTTCTAACTAGTCACTAATGCTCTCCTTAATATTACTGCTAATATATTATTTTTTAAGCTAGCAACAGCAAAAAAAATTCTTCAAATTAATTTATGGTAAGCCAGACAGAGTCATTTGTTTTCTGAGAATGCCATTTATGTCAGGTAGACAAATGAAATGAAAATAAAAATTGTATCTCTTTAATTGCTGGTTCTTTGGGCAGAAAAATATGTACGAAAAAGATCAAGATAATCCTGGGAAAGCAAAACAAAAACAAAAAACAGTAGCTTGTTCTTATCGTATGTCCCTTTGTACGCAAAACAAAGATCAGGAGCCAAGTATACAGGTAATTTTCCCCCCTCTAAAATTTTTTTTTTTTTGCCCCTTATCCTTACTTAACTCTCACCACACTTTCCCAATATATTTGGATTGGGCAATTAAGAGTAAGCCTAATTAAAATATGTTTTTGTTGATTACAAACATATATTTAAATCAAAAGGGAAGAATATTCCAAATTTCAGATAGAATTATAATAATTTATTATATGTAATATATTACAGTAAAGATAATAGGAAATATTCCAATAACAGAAATAGCTTTTTCAACTATAAAATCATTCCAAAAAAATTTATACTGAAAAATATTCTTTTCACTACTATTGTATATTAAATTAATTCTTGATAAAAACATGCAGTACTTTCTTTGACATATTGTTTCTCAAAATGTTTTCTTTCCCATAAATTAGCATAAAATATAGTTCTGATATTAATCAAGTATAGGTTTTCACATTTGTTAGGACAATTACTTCTAGATAATGCCATGTAAGATACTGAGAATATGCTGAAATTTTGCTGCTGCTAGCTTCTCCAAAGAAATTCTGAAACTATTTATATTCTTCATATACTAAATATGAAAAATATATTTCACCTAAATTTATTTTTAGTTTAAATTCCACTTGGCACTGAAGAAAGCAATAGAGTACCCTTCAATAATACCTTGTTGAAAAGTACAAGCTGCTGATACTGCAGTTCCAGGAGTCCTAGCAGCACCAGGCTTTCTTCCCCTTTGACCTGAATTATGACCTGCTGACTTCTTCCCTTTGCTCTCTGAACCTCTGGCCTCTGAAACATCTTTGCCACTTGAAGCATGTGCAGAGACTTCCTGGAAATTTGCATTTGTAAAACGAGCTGTGGTATCTTCCAGCCTCTTCAATGACCCTGTCATAGAGCTGTTGGTAGTGCTTGTGTAAGTCTTAATAGTATTGAATTGGGAAAAGGGAAGTTGAGAGAGACAGTTAGACCACAAGAACTGACATAAGACTTTGCAGCAATCAGTGGCAGTGTACATATTAACCTGGCCTTAAATTATACTTAACTGGTCTCTCCACAGTATTTATAAAATCAGCTCCTATTTAATTACATCCTTTAACTATTTATTGAAAGGTTCTGAAAACTTCTCCAATGTAACTACCAATGGTATAACCTGAAAAGCTTAATTTCCTGCTTTTCTTTAAGTCACTAACGTGTTTTTAACTGCTGTACCTTAAACCTCTACTATTATTGATTTGATAATCTGACTAAAGGAAAGAAAAATACATTATTTTAATATATGGAGCCCAGTGGCAAATAGAATTCATCACCTTAGCTTTATAAATAAAAGTATATATAATATAGACCACAAAAATCTACCCTGAAAGAGCCATTTAATTTTAAAATGACTCTTTAGCTTAATTCACAAAATACAGCATTATAAAATATCATGATTGTATACATACAATATCATCTCACAACACATCCATGAAACTGCATTACCATCTGACATTTAAAAAATTAGCATCAAAAATTAATTTTACTCTTTTCTCTTTTAGCAACAATCAAGATGACTTTTTTTTAAAAAAGGTATTGAACATTAGTTTTCAGGATTGCAATGCTTAAAGCAAACAGACCAAATTGTATTAATATTAAGCTGATAAAACTTTACAAGTATAAGCAAGAATTGGAAAAGCTCTCTGAAACATATAGATACACATATGCTCTCACATATGTATAAACCAGCTTGAGATGTTCCTCTGCAATTGCTTCCCCTTCAGTAACTTCAAATGGAATTGTGTTTTTGACCTAATTCTTATAACTTTTTAGAATTCACCACTAAAATGCCATTCAAAGACAAAAATGGTCTTCATCAAAATGGCCTTCGCTGTCTGGCTTGTGGTCCACTGGGGAAGAGATGATCGTTGCTAGAGGTTCCCATCCATTCCCTTGATTTTAGTTCTTATTTAAGTCTTATTAATAACTGTTATTATTAACTGTTTTTATATTTACTTTTTAACCTATTTGTAAGCCAACCAGAGTCACTGTATCAGTGAGATGGATGCCATGTAAGTTTAAATTTAATATCATCTAACAATTCCTTCAACTGAGAATATAGTCGACTTTCAACTATTTTTTCAGTGTCCGTTCAAAGTTACAGAATAACTGAACAAAATGGCTTATGAACAGTTTTCACATTATGACATTGCAGCATCCCCTGATCACATAATCAAAATTTGAATGCTTGGCAGCTTACATGCATTTATAACAGTTATATTGTCCCAGGTTCAAATCTGGAATTTATGATTCACTTAACAGTGGCAGTGATTAGCTTAACAGCTGTGGCAAAATAGCTTGTAAAAATGGGGTACAACTCACTTAAAAACTGCTTTGCTTAGTAATGAAAATGTTGGGGTCAATTCTGGTCATATATCAAGGACTACTTGTATCCATTTATGATCCCTTTAAGAATATCAATAGGAATTTTTATGAAATAAATAAAGTGAGTTTCTACATCTCAGTCTTTTCTTTGGAAGTGAACCCATCACCCCTGGAAAAAGATAAACTGCTTGGGAGCACAGAGAGGAACTAAGACAACAGGTAGTGCTTAGCCCCTACCTGTACTCTTTATACATTTATGATTGTGTATCATCTGACCCATCCACTGCAATAATCAAGTCTGCAGATGATACAACTGTGGTGGGTCTTATTACAGGTGGGGATGAGACAGCATATAGGGCGGAGGTACAAAAACTATCCATATGGTGTAGTAACAACAACTTGCACCTAAACATCGGCAAGACGAAAGAGATGGTGTTAAGACTTCTGGAGAAAAAAGGAGGAACCTGCCCCACTTTACATCAGGGAGGACTGTGTGGAGAGAGTTTCGTCCTTTAAATTTCTGGGAGTCTACCTCTGTGAAGATCTGACCTGGAAAGTTAACACAACCCAGGTGGCTAGAAAGGCCCAACAGAGGCTTCACTTTCTTAGGGTCTTGCGGAAGAACAGGGTAGAACAACGGCTAATGACCCTCTTTTACCGGTCTACTATAGAGAGCGTCCTCTCGTATGGTATTGTGGTTTGGTATGCTGGTCTGACAGCCGCGGAAAGTATTACAGAGGGTAGTGAGCACAGCACAAGACATTTTGGGCTGTTCCCTGACACCACTGGATGACATCGTCAGGGCTCGTTGCCTTGGAAGAGTGAGGAAGATTCTCAGGGATGACTCACACCCTGGACGGTATCTCTTTACTCTCCTACCATCCGGTAGGAGATATAGGAATATAGCCAGCCGTACCAACAGGCTGAAAAATAGCTTTTATCCGTGGGCTGTTAGGCTTTTAAATGGGACATAATCTCTGTGAATTTATGCAGAATTGACTTGGGAGGCCGGTGTATGGTGTAGTTGGTTCACATGGTGTGGTAGGATGGAGGGTTTGTTGTCATTGTATGTTGGGGGGAGAGAGCACGCGGGGAGGCTCAGCTAATCTCAATGTACACATGTACTTTGACAATAAAGGTTTATTATTATTAATAGCAAGGGGTAATTTTACATTTGCTAGCAAATGGCTGCTTTGTGATTAACTATGCCAAATATGCAGTTATTTTGTGTAAAAACCTGAATCATGCTTTAAAAGTTTGAAACATATCAGTGATTTAATATAATCCCTTCATTTTCTTCCACATACATTCCAATCAATTAAGCTGTAAAATAGTTATTATAGACAAATTTAAAAATATTTAAATATTTATTTAAATATTTTATTTAAATTTAATAAATACAAGTTAATAAATAAAAATAAAATTTAAATTTTATTATACGACTAGCCTTAAATATTAAGATTATTACTTATTCTCTCACAGAAGTTGTACTTAAATATTAGCAGGTATTTAATTTTCAGTATTCTACATTTGGAAACAAAACTAGTTTATAGACACAACATAATTGTTTAGTAGAGTGAGGAAAAGGTCTGATTTTTTTTTATTGCAAGGACATATTATAAGTTTAAATGAAGGTTTAGATGTCACATGTAACACTCGTTAACAGAATTAATTTAATGGAAAACTTTAGTCTAAATATAAACTAAAATCAAACACTTTTAGTTCAAAGGTGCTCCAGCTATAGTATTTATAATTTCTATTTTAATTTCAGATATTCTATGAATAGTTCTTCTGTGGAAAGATCAAACTGAAATAAATATGACTTTATTTTTGTAAACAATTAATATTTTTAAAATCAATTTTATTTTTTCACAAATGTCTATCAAAAATATTTAATCCAAAGCACTATTTATTATCAAAAGAGATATATAATAAAATTTGGCAACTACTGAAATCCTCATTTCATAAATATAAAAAATGTAGACATTATTTCAACAAAAATTGTAAGAAAAATTCACTTACTTTCTCTGTAGTTACAGTAAGGGAAGGAACCAAGGATGGTGAAGAATCTGTTTGCTTCTTATGTTTTTGTCTATGCTTTTCCTTTTCTTTGTATTTCTAGAAAAGAATTAAAGGTAAAAGCAACATCAGGGAATTATCTGCTGAAACTGGCATTTTAACAATAGGTAGCCCTTGATTTAAGGCCATAATTGAGATCTGAATTTCCATGTCTAAGCAAGTTGATTGCTAAATGAATTGCACCAGATTTTTATGACCTTTTTTCCATGGTTGTTAAGTCAATGCTGCAGTTATTGAGTAATCATGCAGTCATTAACCAAATCCTGTTTCTCCCAGTGACTTTTATCAGAAACTGACTAAGATGGTCGTAGGTTGCGATCACAGGACTCCAGGATGCTGCAACCACTGTAAATACACGAGGGTTCCAGGAACCCAAATTTTGACCATATGACCATGGGAATGTTGCGCTAGTCATAAGTACAAAGACTGGTTGTAAGTCTTTTTTTCAGTGCCATTGTAACTGAAAGGATCACTAAAAGACTTATTGTTCTAATTTACGATATGTACAAAATAATTTTTATTTAATAATGTTCAGTTCAATCAACACTATTAATGAGGTTATTTGCTTCCAAAATTGGTTCTTTCTTCCCAAAGCTAGGTATTATAAAACAAGAATGTACGGTTTTTTGCGTAATATTCTAGACATCTTTTATTTGTGATTCATATTAGTTCCATGCTACTAGTATCTTTAGAATCTTCGGCTATGTAACACTGAATTTTAAATCCATTGGGTTTCAAAAAGTAAAAATAGTGGATATGTTGGTTCAACTTCTCTCTTATTTGTGGTAAGAAATGATGGGAAAGGAAAATAAGAATGCATGGGGGAGGGTCTGCTTTCTACCATAAGATATAGAAAATGAAATGGGATTTTGCTTCCAACTCACAGGCGGTATTATTCAGCCTATCATAGATAATTATAATAAATCTTCATTATGGACTACTTAAATAACCCAAGCATATAAGCAATCTGTGATTTTAAATATAGTTTAAAAATCATAATTAAAATAATCTATAGCTCAGAACTGGAACTCTGCTGTAAATAAGTAAATCTGAAGCAGAAACAATTGATCTCTTCTTTGCATCCATTATTCTCTTAATGCTAAACCACTGTTTAGTATATTTGAATACAGCTACTGACAATTTGATATATCAATAATACCATGTCTTTTGAAATGAATGCCATTTTCAATCATTAAAATAATGTCTATTTGCTTTTTAAAATTACCTCCCAAAAACAATGAGAAAAACAAACCATGATTTGAATTCAAAGTTGCAGCAATTTCTCATATAAACTGGGTAGATGAAAATTTACAATTTCTTACAAACTGAATTTATTACAAGTAGTGACACAAAAACTTCGGATATCAACAACAACAGGTAATGAATACAAAAGCCATTGGTAATTTTAAACAATTTGATGATCTGATAGTATTGCTAGATGATTCCAGACTAAAAACCTGTACTTGTTTTTTTTACAAAACTTTACCAAATATATGTATACAAATTGTGTGTGTATGTGTGTGTGCACATACATAGTCACTTCTTTTAAAAGCTCAAAGAATAATTAAACATTCATCATACAGCTAATATTCAACTTAACGACCACAACTGAGCCAAAGTTACTGTTGTTAAGTGAGACATTTATTAAGTGAGTTTCGCCCCAGTTTACAACCTTTCTTGCCACAGTTGTTAAGTGTATCACTGCAGCTGATAAGGTAGTAACCTGGTGATTAAGTGAATCTGGCTTCCCCATTGGCTTTGCCTGTCTGAAGTTTGCAAAAGATGATCACATGACCTTGGAACATGTATGAACCAGTTGCCAAGCATCTGAATTCTGATTACATGATCATAAGGCATTTTTTTCAGTGCCGTTGTAACTTTGAACAGTCACTAAATGAACTATTGTAAGTCGAAGACTACTTGTACAATCTGAGTGATAACAGCAGCCATCAGCGGTTGAGGAACACTGCTACATAGACTGTGTTTCTTGATTGAGGTATAACTGTTATTTGGTTTACCCTCTTCCTACTGATCATTTTTATGAGAAAATAAAATTTGAAAATATTAAATTTTCTATTTAATATTTTATTTTATTTACTTATAAATTTAATTCAGTAAAAGTCTGTTAAACAACAGTAAAACTCTGTAAGCATGTTTTATCAAAATTCAAATGGAGCTCAAGATTTCAACCAACTTCACTAGGCCTTATTTCCAGGTGTAGGTGTAGTAGTAGTAGTAGTAGTAGTAGTAGTAGTAGTAGTAGTAGTAATAACAACAACAACAACAACAACAACGTGGAAAAAGTTGTCAAGAATGAAAGGGTGAAAATCTTGTGGGACAAGGAAGAGACAGTGCAGTTCTGGAAGCAGATATGGGATAACCCAAAGAAACACAACAAGGATGCGGTTTGGTTAAAAGAGGTAGATCCAAATAAAACAGAAGTTTGTTTGTTTGTTTGTTTGTTTGTTCATTCATTCATTCATTCGGTTTATATACCGCCCTACTCCCAAAGGACTCAGGGCGGTTTACAAGGCAAAATTTAAAAACAATACAATATAAAATTAAAATAAAATAAAATTAAGTCTAGCCACAAAAAATTAAAATCACAATTTAAGCTGAAATGAAAGAACTAGTAATAACAACAAAAATGATAGAAAAAAGAGCAAGGAAATCAAAAATTGGCCAGCACTAGGTGAAGATGAACTGCATGGGTTTTGGCTGAAACATCTGTTATATACCCACTCATTGCCAAGCAGTTCAACAATATACCACAAGGAGGAGAAATTGAAAAGTGGCTAACAACTGGGAAAAACTACCTAATAATGAAAAATCCAGCAAAAGGGCAACACCAGGCAACCTCATGCCAATTACTTGCTTACCAACAGCTTTCAAATTCCTAACGGGTGTGGTAGCTAATGCAGTACAACAACATCTAGTTCAGGGGTGTCAAACTCAATTTCATTGAGGGCCGCATCAGCATTGTGGTTGCCCTCAAGGGGCTGGGTGGGTATGGCCAGGGCAGGCATGGCCTACTGGGTGGGCGGGGCTAGAGTGCGTATGGCCTACTGGGTGGGTATGGCCAGCTCTACATTGTTCGCATCAAGGGTGCCTATGCGGGCCTGGGCAGGAGTGGGACAGATCTGAGGGTCTCTGGCAGAAGGAGGGTCTCTGGGCCAGGGCCAAGGCAGTGGGGGCCGTTCCCTCACTGTTTCCAGGATGGCTTCGTGGGCCACATGAAACCACTTTGCGGGCCGGATCCGGCCCCCGGGCCTTGTATTTGACATGTCTGATCTAGTTGAAAACAATCTCTTTCCACCCGAGCAGAAAGGAAACAGACCCAATACCAGAGGAACAAAAGATCAACTCCTAATAGACAAAATGATCTTGGAAAACTGTAAGAAAAGGACGACCATGTGGCATGAATTGACTACAAAAAGGCATTTGACTCTCTGCCACATGACAGGATAATCAAGTGCCTAGGAATAACAGGAGTCAGTAGAAACATCAGAAAATTTGTGTAAAGATCGATGGCACAATGGAAGACACAGTTGCAGGTCAATGGTGAAAGACTGGGAGAGGTTAATATCAAGAGAGGAATATTTCAAGGAGATTCATTATCACCATTATTATTTGTTATTGCACTGTTTCCTCTGTCAACAATACTGAATAACTCAGGACATGGCTATCAAACATCAAAAACATCTGCTAGACTATCCCACCTCCTTTACATGGATGATCTGAAGCTGTATGGAAAAACATCATCTGAAATAGAACTGCTGCTGAACACTGTCCGTATATATAGCCAAGATACTGCAATGGAGTTTGGCTTGGACAAATGTGCCACATTTACTCTCAAACAAGGAAAAATAGTGAAAACTGAAGGAATCAAGATGCCCCACAAAAATAACATTAAGAGTCTGGATGAAGAAAATTACTACAAATACTTGGATATCCTTCAAGCTGACAACATTAAGCACACTGAAGTCAAGAAAATGATTAGAGCTGAATACATCAAGAGAGTAAAGAAGATCTCAAAGTCCAAACTCAATGGAGAAAATACTGTGAAGGCAATCAACACCTGGACAATTCCAGTCTTTAGATACACAGCTGGAATAGTGTACTGGACTCAAGCAGAACTAAAAGCAATGGATAGGAAGACCAGAAAAATAATGACAATGAATCATGCCCTTCATCCATGCAGTGACATTGACAGACTCTATCCACCAAGGCAAATAGGTGGACGTGGAATGCTTCAAGTACATCAGATGGTTGAAGAAAGTAGTATATCAGGAAGGCTTACAGACTACTGGAGAGACCAAACTGGCTTAAAGAAAGACCAAATGAAGAACAGAATAGAGGCATGGGAAGACAAAGCACTACATGGCCAGTACATTAAAAAAATAGCCGAGAAAGCAGATAATAACAAGACCTGGCAATGGCTAAGAGCAGGAAAGTTGAAGAAAGAGACTGAGGGGCTAATTCTGACTGTACAAGACCAAACCTTAAGGACAAATGCATACAAAGTCAAAATTGAGAAGACAGCAACAGACAGTAAGTGTCACCTATGCAAAGAAGCTGAAGAAACAGTGGATCACCTGGTAAGCTGCTGCAAGAAGATCGCACAGACTGACTACAGGCAGCAGCATGACAAAGTAGCAACAATGGTGCATTGGAAGATCTGCAAGAAATATCATTTGCCTGTAAGCAAGAACTGGTGGGATCATAAAATAGAAAAAGTCATAGAAAATGAATTGCTCTGGGACTTCAGAATTCAAACAGACAAGCACCTGTAACATAACACCCCGGACTTAAGAACTGTCTGTAAGAAGGACAAAAAAGTCTGGATAGTGGATGCAGCAGTGCCTGGAGACAGCAGAATAGATGAGAAAGAACTGGAGAATCTGACAAAAAATGGGCTACAAGACTCAGGACTGTTGGCTGAGTAACCAGGGCCAGCAGCTGCAGAACTACTAGAAGGAAAGGTGTTTACTCATCGCAAATACACAGTGATTCAAAACAAAGAAATAATGATCTGTTATTACAGATCAAGTCCAACAAGAAGAGGATAAATTGCTCTGGGACTTTAGAATACCATCAAACATCCACATCTGCCTATCTCAGGTCCTTGGTAAGGACTCAACAGGTAGACAAAAATGCCAAATCTGAACATCTAGCTGACTGTAAAAGTTGAAAGGGACCTTGGAGGTCATCTAGTCCAAATCCCCTGCTCAGGCAGGAAACCCTATATTATTTCAGACAAATGGCTGTCCAGTCTCTTCTTAAAAACTTCCAGTGTTGGAGCATTCACAACAGGTTATGAGGCAGGTTGTTCCACTGATTAATTGTTCTAACTGTCCGGAAATTTCTCTTTAGTTCTATGTTGCTTCTCTCTTTGGTTAATTTCCATCTATTGCTTCTTGTCTTGCCTTCAAGTGCTTTGGAGAATAGCATGACTCCCTTTTCTTTGTGGAAACCTCTGAGATATTAGAATACTGCTATCATGTCACCCCCTCCTCGTCTTCATTAAATTAGACATTTCCAGCAACCGTTCCTTATATGTTTTAGCCTCCAGTCCCCTAATCATCTTTGTTGCTCTTCTCTGTATTCTTTCTAGAGTCTCAACAACTTTTTTACATTGTGGTGACCAAAACTGGATGCAGTATTCCAGGTGTGGCCTTACCAAGGCATTGTAGAGTAGTATTAATACTTCACGTGATCTTGATTCTATCCCTCTGTTAATGCAGCCTAGCACTGTGTTGGCTTTTTGGCAGCTGCAGCACACTGCTGGCTCATATTTAAGTGATTGTCCACTAGGACTCTGAGATCCCTCTCACAGTTACTATTATTGAGCAAAGTACCATCATTATACCTGTGCATTTGGTTTTTCTTTCCTAAATGTAGAACCGTACTTTTTTCACCATTGAATTTCATTTTGTAAGTATTGCAGGTTTAATTTTAAGACTTAACAAATTAAGCTGCAATCTAAAAAAGGTGTGCCTTTTTTGTATGGCACTAACTAACTAACAAAGGGTAGTAACAAAATAACTAACAAAGCAATAACAAATAACAAAGAAATATTGAAGTAGGATTCATATATTAATGCAGAAAATTCTTAAAGTGAACATAAAGATTAAACCAGAAACTGAGTTTCCAAAAGCTGATGGAATTAGCAGAGATGGCCAAATTGACTGTGCTGATAAAAGAAAAGAACATAAGTATTTTTGTTTCTACTTGGAAAACCCTTCTGGATTTTGTGCTTGAGGTGGAAAAAAATGATAGTATGATTTTGGGTTTTACCAATTAGGCTGATTTGCCGATACAGAAATGTCTAGTGCATACTACTATAGAAATGTGAAAAGTTGAGATTTGATTTTAATGTCTTGATTTTACTGGAACAGAGTTGGAAGCAGTGGTGCGATTCAACTAGTTTGCACCACTTCAGGAAACCAGTAGCTAATTTTTTCTTGCCCAACCCCAGAATAGACTTCCGGAAATGGCATCCACACAGAGAACCAGTTGTTCACATATTTGAATCCCACCACTGACTGGAAATCAATGCCTTTTGTTTCTTCCCCTCCCTTTCTTCACACCTTTTTTGTTTTCCCTTTTTCTACTGTTGTCCCTTTGTATTTTCACATTTTATGTTATAAATGAATAAAACTAATAAAAGAAAAATAACTAGCAAAGGATTCAATGAATAAACAGTACTATCATATTCCCTCCAACATTTTTTCTTCTTTCTGGAAACAAATTTTCCCCATCCCTCTAAACACCTGAATGTTGTAAACCTAAATGTTGTTTAACAGAATGAGTTATAAAGGCTAAAAATATTCCTTATCTAAGGTCACTTTATCAGAATCAAACCATATTGAAATAGATACCAGCTCTAGTATTCATACAATGCATGTTTCACTACCTGTTTTGAAAATAACTTTTTATTATTTTTAAATTAATGTCCAAAACCAACTTCTCCTTGAGCTCCGGATGGCCCCGGATCTCCGGTCCTTTCGCCGCGGCCTTAAAACACTTCTTTTTCATCAGGCTGACCTGGACTGACAACGGATTTTAAAATGTTTTTTAATTTTTAACTTCAATTTTAATTTATTCTATTGGGGCTGTTAATTTAATTCTTTTTAACTTTTGTATCGTTGTATTTTATTGTGGTTAGCCGCCCTGAGTCCTTCGGGAGATAGGGCAGCATATAAGTCCCAATAATTAATTAATTAATTAATAAAAAATAAATAAATAAATAAATAAACAAACAAACCAATGCTGTTAACTTGTAGATGCTAATAACTAACCAACTAGCTAGATTCATACATTCATTCTTAGAGGCATCAAACATCATACAACAATGCTGGGCAGCTTATAGTAAAATAAAAAGTAAAATTAAAAAAAAAACAGGGAAGAGAAAACCTGAAGAACTCAGACAACCATATTATAAACACACTCATTCACCACTGATAGGATGCCACGATCTACTCCAAGCCCTGGAAGATCAGTCTATTTTTTAAAGACTTCCAGAATATCGTCAGGATGAGAAAAACATAGATCTCTAGGATACTACTAAGTTCAGTAAGGCTTATTTCTGAATAGACGTGGAAAAAAAATATGTTTTATTCCATATTAATATAGTAGATACAAGTTAACATAGCATTATGAAAACTTTTCCCCAATACATTTCTATGTTTTATTTTAGAATTTCTGGAGAGATAAAACCATTGCTTGGGAGGAAAACTGATGAAGCTGCTCTCAATCAAAATTATTTTTAGAGTTCCAGAATGCCCTTCATCACCCCAAGATGATTTTATCATTTTTCTGCTAGGCATTCTTAGAGCATAACACTGCAACCATTCACCATTTCTATTTTCCAATAAAGCCCAAATAGTACATACAACATTCTTGGAAGTAAGAATGATGCTAGAAATCTGGTGAAGCTCAATTTGATCAATGCAAAGACAAATATCTTAGAGCAGTGGTGGCAAACCTTTTAGAGACTGAGTGCCCAAACTACAACCCAAAACTCACTTATTTACCACTGGGTGCCAGGTGGGCGTGGCCCACTGGGTGGTGGTCATGGAAGATTGGGTGGGTATGGCCAAGGTGGGTGTGGTCACCTAAATGTTGCTCATGGGGAGAGGCCCCTTTGGGGGATGGGCAGGGTTGGGGGAGCTCCAGGAGGTCTCTGGCAGGTGGGGCTGTAGGCAGGAGACTCATCCAGTGGGGTGAGGCAAGGCAGGGTGGGGGTGCCATTGCCATGGGACAAGGCAAGGGCTGGGGCAGCTGTTGCCTGACACCATCGCCCCCCCACACACAGAGGCCAGTGAGCGCATGGGGCCAACGGTGTCTGTCAGTAGCCACAGCCTGTTGGCCCCTCAACCGGCACACTGGGGCTCGGCAGCCTGTCACCAGCAGTTTAAAGAAGACGCCTCCGAGATGGATGGTCGGCCAACATCTGAAGAGGTGATGCAGTGGGTTGTGCCTGGGAAAAGGAGAGCATGCGAGGCCAGGAGGGACAGGATGGGGGGGGAGGGAAACCAGCCACGCCAGGATGCATTCAGCCATGTGGGACCTCGGCGAATTAGCAGGCGGCTGGTTGAAGAGGGACAATTGTCACCTCCGGGGCATGGCACGGGTGCCCACAGAGAGGACTCTGAGTGCCGCCTCTGGTACCCGTGCCATAGATTCACCACAACTGTCTTAGAGGATATTAATCATCACTGGTACCATAAGAAGAATTCAAGATGATTTTTTTCTCAACAGCATAGACACAATAATTTGCACAATTATTTTCACAATTAGAAAAATAAAACACAAATCAGTCTCAAATGACTACATAAAGTAATCTCCACATTTATTTAAATTATTCAGTCTCAAAAACTGGATATGGAAATATTTGTAACTCTTTCAAATATAGCTCAAAATGCTATTAGCCAAACAAAATAAATATCTTTCCTTGAAAAACCACCAACCTTTTCTTCCATGGAAAGTTCTGTTTGCATGATTACAGGTAGTCCCCGAGGTACAAATCTAATTGAGCCTGCCCATTAGGCTCGTAAATCAAAAAATTGTCAAATGAATTAGACTCAAATTTCACAAAACTTTTAATATTAAATTCATTAACTGAATCAAATGGTTTGGTAAATCAACGAAGATCTGACTATTTACTCTGAAGGCTGCCTGAACTGAGAGACTTTTCCTACTGCTGCTGGCCTTTTCAGTCGCCTATCAGCTGTTTCCGGTTTGAGGAACTAAACTGCCTCCCAAGCAAGCCACAGGCTCTGCCTTTCCAACTGTTTTTTTTTTTTAAAAAAAAAAATGTTTGTTGCTAGGCAGTTCAAGCTTCTTCAGAGGGGGTGGCGAACTCTTTTGATTGCAGTTGTCACTATAGTAATTAGCTTAAGTGTCTCCAGCCATGCACCCAGAGGGAGACGGTGGTGGGTTTTACAGAACTGTCAGCTTGTAACAGTAACTAAGATGGAAGGGACCTTGAGGTCATCTAGTCTAACCCACTGCTCTCACAAGAGAGTACCGTATTTCTGATAAATGCCTATCCAGTCTCTTCTTAAAAGCCTCCAGTGAAGGGACACCCATAACTTCTGGGGTTAGTTTAAATTTAAAACCTTTTTAAAAAACAAAAACAAAAAAACTGTCCCTGTTCAGCACAAACCTCTCCAGGCAAAATCCAACATGGAGTGGGGGACTTCCTTCCAAAATGGAGAGCTCAAGCCTCGCCAGGCAAAATCCAAAAGGCTTTCTGCCTTTTCTAACAGTAGTACAGAACCAAATACAGGGCTACAGTACACATGATCTCCAAGTTACAAACGTTCACTTAACGCTTGTTCGAAATTATGCAATCAGCACCCCCTAGTGTTTATAAGCAAGTCCCAAAATTACGAATATTGCGGCACCACGGCAGTCATTCACAGAGGCTCTGCGACATTCACTCTATACCCCCCCCACTCCCCACAACCTCTTCCCCCGCCCTTCCTGCCATGCCCGAGTCACTTAACTTGCAAAATCTGTCTCCGCTCTGCTGCAGTTTCTTTCTCTTTGAGGGAGGAGAGTCGGCTTAGAAATGCTTTTTGCAATGACAATGGAAGCTCCTAGGTGCCGTAATATCGCATAGTTAAAACACAAATTCTCTGCAAAATAGATCATGGCCCCCAGAAACTTCCATTCTACATTTTGAATAGCCCCACTGGAGCACAAACACTTTTTATCCTAAGGAGAGCTCAGAGAGATTGGAAGTTCCGTGTGATTGCAAATGAAGCACTTCAGAAGCAGAGTGTTCATTTCCGTGCAGTCCGTTAAAAAGAGTTTGAGCAGCAGTGGCTTGAGTTTCTCCGCTATGTCCGAGTGGAAAGAAGCAGAGGCGCAGAGCAGGATTGCTCTCAATAAGGCCGGCACACATAAGCGAGCAGCACATATGGGTCCTCTTGAAAGCAAGGCTACTCCCATGTTACACCTCTGCTCCGCGAGCTGCATTGGCTACCAGTTGTCTTCCGAGTGAGGTTCAAGGTGTTGGTGATGGTTTTTAAGGCCCTACATGGCATGGGTCCAGAGTACCTCGGGGATCACCTGCTGCCGGCGTCAACTTCCCTCCGCCCAGTGCGTTCCCACAGAGAGGGCCTCCTCAGGGTGCTGCCAGTCAGAGAATGCAGGCTGGTGGCCCCCAGGGGGAGGGCCTTCTCTGTGGGTGCCCCGGTTTTAGGGAATGAGTTACCGGTTGAGCTTCGGACGGCGCCTGACCTTCGCTCCTTCCGACACGATCTGAAGACCTTTCTATTTGAACAAGCCGGCCTGGCCTGATGGGGGATGGGTTGGGATTTTTACCGAGGTTTTTTAAATTATTATATATTGTTTTAGTTGGGCTCTATTTAATTCTTTTTAACTTTTATATTTTGTATTTATGTATGCCCTGTTCACCGCCCTGAGTCCTTCGGGAGAAGGGCGGTATATAAATATAATAAAACTAAAAAACTAAACTAAATTACTCTGCGCCTCTGCTTTCCTCCTTTCGGATGGAGCAGAGAAACTCAAGCTGCTGCCGCCACTTGAGTGGGAAGGTCGACAAGAGAAGAAAGTCAGGATTTGTTCCACTGGCCAGTCAGGCAAGAAGTAGGTTGGGCGGAGTGGTTGGCTGGCTGGCTGGCTGGCTGGGGAGGGAGGTCATGGCCACTCAGGTGCCTGTTGCTGCCACCGCCAGCAGCTTGGATGTAGGTGCAAGGGGACTCTCCACATGATGCCTCCTGCTCAGTTGAAGGTTGTGTTCCTGCCTTCAAGCTAAGGCCAGCGCATCTAGAACATCTGGGCCATGGATGGCATTGGTTCCAGCACCTGGCCACTGACTCTGATTCCACGCTTTGCAAAACAAAGGAAACACTCCGTCTTCCAGAATGTAAGCTTCCGGGGGCCATGATCTATTTTGCAGAGTATTTGTGTTTGAACTTGCACAATATTACGTTATCCAGGAGCTTCCAATGTCGGCACAAAAAGCATTTCCAAGCTGACTCTCCTCTCTCTCTCAAAGGCAAAGAAACTGCAGCAGAAGGAAGATAGATTCTACAAAGTAAGTGACTCTGGCGCGGCAGGAAGGAAGGGGGAAGCATAAGGTATCTTAGTGGGTCAGGGAGACCTTGGAGGCCTGGTCTATCACTAGGCCCTCCATGGCCTTTCCCACCCTGAGATACCTCATGTGCACTTAAAGAGCAAGGGAGTGATCTTGCTCGAGGTACGAGATTCACACCTACAAGTTTTCAAGTTACGAATGGAATGGGCAGGCTCCATTACACTCATAACTACCTGTATTGTATTTTGGGGGGTAGTGGGTTAGAATAAAAGCTATAAGGTACAGTATATTGCACAGTACAGTATTTGGTCCTCTGTTGCTATGGAAAATACAGAGAAAGTAGATGGGAATGAGTTTAAGGCTCCAGACAATCCCAGGACATAAATAAAACAAACAAGTATAACTATAAAATGAATTAAAATAAAATAAATCTCCTAGATCACTAACAACCATCAAGATTAAGACAATACAGTATATAAAGCAAATAAAATGGTTATCTTACAGACGTACTGTATTGCAATGCAGCACTTTAAAATTTTTCTATGCATCCCTTCCCCTCTTTTTCATTGTACTGTACAGTACAGTCATTCTTTTTTGCTAACTTCAGCTCATTCTGCCAGTTTTTATCTGCAGTTCTTTGCAATCTGAAAGTAGGAAATTGAGCAATGCCATGATTTCAAAAAAATGTAGTATTCATACAAACTATCTACAGTAATATACACTAATCTCCAAAATAAAAGCAAGGAAACATAACATTATAGAATGCTTTGAGCAAATGCATTTCTACAAGCAGTTTCAGACAAATAAAAACAAACTAACTTTCCAAAGTACAATTTTTAAAAAACAGAGCAGTTCCCAAAGTGATTATAAACAATACAGTACAGTACTACAAAGTAACAAAAAAGAATATTTTAAAATATTTACAGAAGTTATTCTAGCTCTCTAGGCCTCAAACCTAGCAAGCAGCAGATCTTCCATGCAGCTTCAGGAAAACAAAAGATCAGTGCCAGCTGCAAAACTGACCAGATCTTGTTTGGCCATGTGACCAGGAACAACAACAAAACCCTTCCGGCTTCTCGTAGCCCCGAACCATTCCAGGCAAGTCACAGAGTTAAATATGGCTGCTGCAGCAGCAGAAACTGAATTCAAGTCACATGGTTATTGAGGCCTCTTTTTGGTCATAATTTTGAATTTCTAATATAAGTACCCTTTCTGAATAAGTTTGTTTTTGTAAAAGTTCACTAAATAAACGTTCGTACCTGGAGGATTATCTGTACTGATTTCTTGAAGATTCATGGAAGGATTACATAGCAAAAGCTACAGATGATTTTCCTCCAATCATGTTATTCCCTAACAGAGAATGCTTATACTTAGAAGTCTGCAGCTATGTAGTCATAAGCACATTTTTAAAAGAAATTAATTATCAATTTGTTGTTGTTGTTGTTGTTGTTAGCTGCGAAGTCGTGTCCGATCCATCGCGACCCTATGGACAACATTCCTCCAGGCCTTCCTGTCCTCCACCATCCTCTGGAGTCCATCCAAGCTCACGCCTATTGCTTCAGTGACTCCATCCAGCCACCTCATTCTCTGTCGTCCCCTTCTTCTATTGCCCTCGATCTTTCCCAGCATTAGGCTCTTCTCCAGTGAGTCCTTCTTTCTCATTAGGTGGCCAAAGTATTTGAGTTTTAGCTTCAGGATCTGGCCTTCTAAACAGCAGTCAGGATTGATCTCCTCTAGGACTGACCGGTTTGATCGCCTTGCAGTCCAAGGGACTCGCAAGAGTCTTCTCCAGCACCAGAGTTCAAAGGCCTCAATTCTTTGGCGCTCAGCCTTTTTTATGGTCCAACTTTCACTGCCATACATTGCAACTGGGAAGACCATAGCCTTGACTATACGCACTTTTGTTGACAGGGTGATGTCTCTGCTTTTTAGTGTGCTGTCTAGATTTGCCATGGCTTTCCTCCCGAGGAGCAAGCGTCTTTTAATTTCTTGGCTACAGTCCCCATCTGCAGTGATCTTGGAGCCCAGGAAAATAAAATCTGTCACTACCTCCATTTCTTCCACATCTATTTGCCAGGAATTGAGAGGGCCAGATGCCATGATCTTGGTTTTCTTAATGTTAAGTTTCAACCCAAGTTTTGCACTCTCCTTCTTCACCTGCAACAAGAGGCTCTTTAGTTCTTCTTCACTTTCTGCCATTAGAGTGGTATCATCTGCGTATCTAAGGTTGTTGATATTTCTTCCGGCAATCTTAATTCCTGCTTTTGATTCATCTAGCCCAGCCTTTCTCATGATGTGCTCTGCATATAAGTTAAATAGGCAGGGCGACAGTATACAGCCTTGCCGGACTCCTTTCCCAATTTTGAACCAATCAGTGGTTCCATGTCCAGTTCTCACTGTTGCTTCTTGACCTGCATATAGGTTACTCAAGAGGCAAATAAGATGGTCTGGTACTCCCATCTCTTTAAGAACTTGCCACAGTTTGTTATGATCCACACAATCAAAGGCTTTAGCATAGTCAATGAAGCAGAAGTAGATGTTTTTCTGGAACTCCCTAGCTTTCTCCATGATCCAGCGTATGTTGGCAATTTGATCTCTAGTTCCTCTGCCTCTTCGAAATCCTGCCTGTACTTCTGGTAGTTCTCGATCCACATACTGCTGAAGTCTAGCTTGTAGGATTTTAAGCATGACTTTACTAGCATGAGAAATGAGTGCAATGGTGCGATAGTTTGAACATTCTTTGGCACTGCCTTTCTTTGGAATTGGAATGTAAACTGATCTTTTCCAATCCTGTGGCCACTGTTGAGTTTTCCAAATTTGCTGGCAAATTGAGTGTAGCACTTTTACTGCATTGTCTTTTAAGATTTTGAATAGCTCAGCTGGAATACTGTCACCTCAACTAGCTTTGTTGTTGCTCAGTTTTTCTAAGGCCCACTTCACTTCACATTCTAGGATGTCTGGCTCGAGGTCAGTGACCACGTCACTGTGATTATTAGGGATGTTAAGCTCATTCTTGTATAGTTCTTCTGTGTAATCTTGCCACCTCTTCTTGATTTCTTCTGCCTCTGTTAGGTCCCGGCCATTTTGGTCCTTTATCATGCCCAGTTTTGCATGAAACGTTCCCTTCATTTCTCTAATTTTCTTGAAAAGATCTCTGGTCCTCCCTATTCTATTGTTTTCTTCTATTTCTTTGCACTGTTCATTTAAGAAGGCATTCTTATCTCTTCTAGCTATTCTCTGGAATTCTGCATTCAATTGGGCGTATCTTTCTTTTTCTCCCTTGCCTTTCGCTTCCCTCCTTTCCTCAGCTATTTGCAAAGCTTCCTCAGACAGCCATTTTGCTTTCTTGCATTTCTTTTTCTTTGGGATGGTTTTGGTTGCTACCTCTTGTACAATGTCGCGAACCTCTGTCCATAGATCTTCAGGCACTCTGTCTATCAGATCTAATTCCTTAAATCTATTTGTCACCTCTACTGTATATTCAACAGGGATATGATTTAATTCATACCTGACTGGCCTAGTGCTTTTCCCTACTTTCTTCAGTTTAAGCCTAAACTTTGCAAGGAGAAGCTCATGGTCTGAGCCACAGTCAGCTCCTGGTCTTGTTTTTACTGACTGTATAGAGCTTCTCCATCTTTGGCTGCAGAGCACATAGTCAATCTGATTTCTGTGTTGACCATCTGGTGATGTCCATGTGTAGAGCCGTCTCTTGGGTTGTTGGAAAAGAGTGTTTGCTATCACCATCGTATTCTCTTGACAGAATTCTATCAGCCTGTGCCCTGCTTCATTTTGCACTCCAAGGCCAAACTTGCCTGTTATTCCGGTTATCTTTTGGCTTCCTACTTTAGCATTCCAATCCCCCATGATGATAAGAACATCATTTTTTGGTGTTAGTTCTATAAGGTGCTGTAGGGCTTCATAGAACCGGTCAATTTCATCCTCTTCAGCACTGGTGGTTGGGGCATAGACTTGGACTACTGTGATATTGAATGGTTTGCCTTGGATCAATTATCTCATATATATTAGTCCCTGCTGAGAAAGAAAGCTGATGTTCCCATAAGGATGAGAATCAAATATTATGATCAATTAAGATTGCTCCATTCTACAAATGCATCAACATCAATATTGTTGCTATATCTAATAATATAAACCATAACTAATAATACCATGAACACTCAGGACATAATTGAAGCATATATTTTCTGGCTGTTAAATTTAAAATTCAGGTGAAGTCATTCATTGGAACTAGTAGAAGTACTGAAATAATCAGGCAAAGGATACAAAAGAGAACAAGTTAACTATGAGGAATCGTTATGGATATGTAACTCACCAGAGGACAGTTCAAAAAACATGACTTTCCAAATACATCTGGTTATATCCTTGGTTAAGGAAGCATTCTCAGGGGAGTAGACTTTCCAGATAAGGAACTCAGCGAGTCTGATAAGAATACTGACCAATGATAAAATAATATGAGGCCTTGTAAGTCTAATCTTGAACCAAAAACCTGAAAAACCCTAGCCTATAGAAATGCTAAAATTGTCTTATGGAGTTAGAGACCAGGAAGCACAGAGATACTTGGCTCCACAGAAAAACACCTGGCATAGACCAGTCTACATGGCAGTAGCCTGGTACTAAAAATAAAGATTTATCTATATTCAAGTAGACAGTTTCAATTTAATGTCCCATCTGGATGCAATCTTGTGTTTGAACAATTCTCCATTACAGCCATATTTTGTATTTTAGTTTACATAATGTAAATTCAATATTTAGCTTTTGCTGTGAAATCTTCTTGGAAACCATAATCTCACCTACACTGACAACAAACAGAACTTTGCCCTGTGAACTCAAGCTACTGGTTGGAGAACTCTGTTCCCTTTGAAATCAAGAGTATATTTATGAGCATGCCTACTGGATTTATGATCCTTAAAATTACTAGCTAAATGATTGCAGCCTGAGGGGTCCATAAGATACCTGAATCATGAATCAGCTTTGTCTAAACCTGAATATCATGTATTACAGCACGTACAAGTGGTAGTATTCCGGATAATGTTCTCAATACCTAATAATAACTTATGACTCTCAGTATTACAGCTTTAAGGACCTGCATACTGATATCCTGTTTCTGTGGCAATCTCTTAGGGAACAAATATTTATCATGTCCACAACATCTGTCTACTTGCACCCAGAACAACCATTCTGTTATAGAACCAAACCTATCTACACATAGGTACCATGTAGTTCTGAATACAGCTTGCTTGTACCATTACCATCCACCATTACTTGCATCCTTTTTCTATAGTCAGCAGAAATATGCTTGCAGCATTCAAAGCACTTAGTTCAATATTCCATTAGAAAGTTCATTTTCTCTTTAGGAAAGTGATTGTGAAACCAGTTAGCAAGCCAGCACTATTTTATGGAATGAATGAGACAAGCAGGAAACGGAAACTTTAATTTCCTCTGGGGAGTCTATATCATGGCTTTTCAACCAGTGGTACAAGTACCATCTGTGGTACACTGGCACCTAGCAGGTGGTACGCGACCATCCTAGAAAAGTGGTAGCGGGGAAGGGGAATAAGCTGAACCGGTGGCAGCACCGCACAAGCCTGAGCAACAGATGGCTGGAGCTGCAGGGCTGTCAGGGCTCAGTGGAACTGCCAAGATCAACGCTTCTTTGGGGCTGTGAGGGCTCAGCGGAAGCACCAGGATCAGCACCAGGCTCCAGCTGGAGCTCGGCGCTGATCCTAGTGCTTCTGAGCCCAGAAGAAGCGTTGATCAGCTGGAATGTTGCAGCACCTCCAGGGTCTTGTGATTAACATTCAGATGCTTGGCAACTGATTCATATTTATGACAATCACAGTGTCCCAGAGTCATGTGAAGTGACCAAAACCTGCTGCAACCACCCAGCATATGGGGGGGAGATAAAAACCAAACTCCCCCCACCCCACCCCCACTGCCAATCCTCAACAGAAATGCTCACAACAATGAAAACCTCAGACAGGCGGAAGAGCGCCGCTGGGCAGGCAGGCAGGTGTCTTGCTCGGCTATGGCTTGAGAGCACTTTTTTCAGTGCCATTGTAACTTCGAACAGTTACTAAGTGAACTGTTGTAAATCGAGGACTACCTGTACTTCATCACTTTTTTTTTTTTTTTTTTGGCTCATCAAGTTTTTGACACCTTGTTAGGCGACTGGTGATATTCGATGTTGCCATAAACTAAAAGTGGTACGATGGGTGAAAAGGTTGAAAAGCCCTGGTCTATACTACCTATAACGAACATTAATTTTCCATGATATTACCCATCTTTTGGTCCTGTTAAAAGCTGGAAAACTCGTGCTTTGAGAGGAATGTATGGCAATTAAAGCCATATAGTATTTTAAAAGAAGAAAAGATTGTACAAACTTGGTTTCAGTATGGGCGATTACAGGCTAGGTGGAAAGAGGACCAGAAAACTGTTTTTTTGATGAATGATGGAAACTTGGTAAAGCAAATTAGAGATCAAGGACAAACACATATAAAAAGGATATATGCTGCATTGATAGAAATTGACTCAGAAGCGGAACTTGTTAAAGACTGTATGATAAAGTGGGCTCAGAATTTTCAAGAAGTTATTACAATGGATATTTGGGAAAAGATTTGGGTGAGAAATGTAAAATTTACACAGGCCCAAAATTTAAGAGAGAACTTTTATAAAATGTTTTATAGGTGGCATTTAGATCCTAAAAAATTAGCAAGTATGTATCCGAACTGCCAGCCCAAATGTTGGAGGTGTGGCTGTGAGGATGCAACCTATTTTCATATATGGTGGACTTGTAAAAGGGTCAAAGCATTTTGGATTAAAATTTGGTGGAACATGCAAAAAGTATTCAAGAAAAGGATAAAGTTCTGTCCGCAATTGTTCTTATTGGGCATTATCACAGATACTATTGTGGTGGACATTAAGTTGATGTTGAATTTAGTTACGGCAGCGAGACTTTTAGTTGCGCAATATTGGAAGAAGGAAGAACTGCCGACTATAGAAGAATGGACTTTAAAAGTTTCCAATCTGGCGGAAATGGCAAAGATTTCAGCATACTTGAAAGACCAGTCGCAACAGAGATATATTGTGGAGTGGATTGATTATATTTAGAATAAATATGGGACTAAAAAGTTTCATCTAGCATTTGAATAAGTATTGGATCTATGCGATATATAAATTGCTTGTAGTTGTTTCAATAAGAGTTAAAGTGCGATAGAATTTAATATGTTATTGTTGTTTGCATATGGTAGATTATGATTGTTTGTATTTTTATACCCTGTATTTAGCTCTGGGAAGTCGGGGAGGGGGGAGGGGGTGGGGAGGGAAGAGTAGGGGAGGTTTGGAGAGAGGGAAGGGGGTTGGGAGGGGTTTTTGTTTTTTTAAAAAATGTACTGTAAAACTTTTCAATAAAAATTAAAAAAAAGCTGGAAAACTAACAGATTTTTTATGGAATTAGATTAAGCAAGTATTATATTTCTAGGATGCTCCAAAAATGATATTAAGTCTGTCTAAGCAGTTGGACCCCTTCATGGATTACTGCCTTGTCGTGGCGAAGGGGCTTGCGTAATTCAATGAAGCTATGAGCTATGCCGTGCAGGGCCACCCAAGATAGAAAGGTCATAGCAGAGAGTTCTGACAAAACGTGATCCACTGGAGAAGGAAATGGCAACCCACTCCAGTATCTTTGCCATGAAAACCCTATGGACAGTACCAAAAGGCAAAACGATATGATGCTGGAAGATGAGCCCCTCAGGTCGGAAGGCATCCTATGTGCTACTGGGGAAGAGCACAGGCCTAGTACTAGTAGCGCCAGAAAGAATGAAGCGACTGGGCCAAAGCCAAAAGGACGCTCTGCGGTGGATGTGTCTGGTAGTGAAAGGGAAGTCCGATGCTGTAGATTTATTCTCCATAGGAACCTGGAATGTAAGATCCATGAATCAAGGCAAGCTGGATGTGGTCAAACAAGAGATGACAAGACTGAACATCAACATCTTAGGTATCAGCGAACTAAAATGGACAGGAATTCAGATGACTATCAGGTATACTACTGCGGGCAAGAATCCCTCAGAAGAAATGGAGTAGCCTTCATAGTCAATAAAAGAGTAGGAAAAGCAATACTGGGATACAATCCTCAAAATGACAGAATGATCTCAGTCCGAATCCAAGGCAAACCATTCAGTATCACAGTAGTCCACGTCTATGCCCCAACCACCAGTGCTGAAGAGGACGAAATTGACCGGTTCTATGAAGCCATATGGCACCTTATAGAACTAACACCAAAAAATGATGTCCTTATCATCATAGGGGATTGGAATGCTAAAGTAAGAAGCCAAAAGATAACTGAAATAACAGGCAAGTTTGGCCTTGGAGTACACAGGCTGATAGAATTTTGTCAAGAGAATATAATGGTCATAGCAAACACTCTTTTCCAACAACTCAAGAGACATCACCAGACGGCCAACACAGAAATCAGATTGACTATGTGCTCTGCAGCCAAAGATGGAGAAGCTCTATATCAGACATGTCAAACACAAGGCCCGGGGGCCGGATCTGGCCCGCAAAGTGGTTTCATGTGGCCCGCGAAGCCATCCTGGAAAATGGGAATGGCCCCCACTGCCTTGATCCAGAGACCCTCCTTCTGCCAGAGACCCTCAGATCTGTCCCACTCCTGCTCAGGCCCCCATAGGCACCCTTGATGCGAACGATGTAGAGCTGGCCATGCCCACCCAGTAGTCCATACGCACTCTAGCCACACCCACCCAATAGGCTACACCTACCCTGGCTATACCCACCCAGCCCCTTGAGGGCAACTGCAATGCTGATGCGGCCCTCAATGAAATTGAGTTTGACACCCCTGCTCTATACAGTCAGTAAAAACAAGACCAGGAGCTGACTCGTGGCTCAGACCATGAGCTTCTCATTGCAAAGTTTAGGCTTAAACTGAAGAAAGTAGAGAAAAGCACTAGGCCACTCAGGTATGAATTAAATCATATCCCTGTTGAATATACAATTATTATTATTATTATTATTATTATTATTATTATTATTATTATTATTATTATTATTATTATTATTATTATTATTATTATT
>JAKJMR010017709.1:396-11836 GCA_024449315.1 Daboia siamensis | reverse complement strand
TTATTATTATTATTATTATTATTATTATTATTATTATTATTATTATTTAATTTCTCAGGGCAGTGTACAGGGCAATAGATACAATAAAAATACAGTGTACAAAAGTTAAGAGAATTAAATATTAAGCCCAATTACAGTAAAATTAATTAAAATTAATGTTAATATTCCCAAACCCATCAGACCAGGCCAGATAATTCAAATAAATAAGTTTTTAGGTCACGGCGGAAGGAGCGAAGGTCAGAAGCCATCCGGAGCTCAACCGGTAAACAGTTCCAAAGGTCTGGTGCATCCACAGATAACGCCCTCCCCCTGGGGGTCGCCAGTGGACACTCTCTGACCGACGGCACCCTGAGGAGGCCCTCTCTGTGGGAGCGCACTGGACAAAGGGAAGTTGATGCCAGCAGCAGGTGGTCCCGAAAATAAACCGGACCCATGCCATTTAGGGCTTCATAGGTCATCACCAGCACTTTGAATCTCACCCGGAGGGCAACCGGAAGCCAATGCAGCTCACGGAGTAGAGGTGACAAATAGATTTAAGGAATTAGATCTGATAGACAGAGTGCTTGAACAACTATGGACAGAGGTTCACAACACTGTACAAAAGGTAGCAACCAAAACCATCCCAAAGAAAAAGAAATGCAAGAAAGCAAAATGGCTGTCTGAGGAAGTTTGCAAATAGCTGAGGAAAGGAGGGAAGCAAAAGGCAAGGGAGAAAAAGAAAGATACGCCCAACTGAATGCAGAATTCCAGAGAATAGCTAGAAGAGATAAGAATGCCTTCTTAAATGATCAGTGCAAATAGAACAAGGGTGTCAAACTCAATTTCATTGAGGGCTGCATCAGCATTGCGGTTGCCCTCAGGGGGCCGGGTGGATATGGCCTGCTGGGTGGGCGTGGCCTACTGGGTGGGCGTGGCTAGAGTGCATATGGCCTTCTGGGTGGGCATGGCCAGCTCTACATTGTTCGCATAAAGGGTGCCTATGGGGGCCTGAGCAGGAGTGGGACAGATCTGAGGGTCTCTGGCAGAAGGAAGGTCTCTGGGCCAGGGCCAAGGCAATGGGGGCCGTTCCCTCACTGTTTCCAGGATGGCTTCGCGGGCCGCATGAAACCACTTCACGGGCCGGATCTGGCCCCCAGGCCTTGTGTTTGACATGTCTGAAATAGAAGAAAACAATAGAATAGGGAGAACCAGAGATCTTTTCAAGAAAATTGGAGAGATGAAAGGAACGTTTCATGCAAAAATGGGTATGATAAAGGACCAAAATGGCAGGGACCTAACAGAGGCAGAAGAGATTAAGAAGAGGTGGCAAAATTACACAGAAGAACTATACAAGAATGAGCTTAACGTCCCTGATAATCACAATGAGGTGGTCACTGACCTCGAGCCAGACATCCTAGAATGTGAAGTGGGCCTTAGAAAAGCTGAGCAACAACAAAGCTAGTGGAAGTGACAGTATTCCAGCTGAGCTATTCAAAATCTTAAAAGACGATGCAGTAAGAGTGCTACACTCAATTTGCCAGCAAATCTGGAAAACTCAACAGTGGCCCCAGGATTGGAAAAGATCAGTTTACATTCCAATTCCAAAGAAAGGCAGTGCCAAAGAATGTTCAAACTATTGCACCATTGCACTCATTTCTCATGCTAGTAAAGTTATGCTTAAAATCCTACAAGCTAGATTCCAGCAGTATGTGGATCGAGAACTACCAGAAGTACAGGCAGGATTTCAAAGAGGCAGAGGAACTAGAGATCAAATTGCTAACATGCGCTGGATCATGGAGAAAGCTAGAGAGTTCCAGAAAAATATCTACTTCTGCTTCATTGACTATGCTAAAGCCTTTGTGTGGATCATAACAAACTGTGGCAAGTTCTTAAAGAGATGGGAGTATCAGACCATCTTATTTGTCTCTTGAGAAACCTATATGTGGGCCAAGAAGCAACAGTGAGAACTGGACATGGAACCACTGATTGGTTCAAAATTGGGAAAGGAGTCCGGCAAGGTTGTATACTGTCGCCCTGCCTATTTAACTTATATGCAGAGCACATCATGAGAAAGGCAGAGCTAGATGAATCAAAAGTTGGAATTAAGATTGCCGGAAGAAACATCAACAACCTAAGATATGCAGATATTACCACTCTAATGGCAGAAAGTGAACAGGAACTAAAGAGCCTCTTGTTGCGAGTAAAGAAGGAGAATGCAAAACTTTGGTTGAAACTTAACATTAAGAAAACCAAGATCATGGCATCTGGCCCTCTCAATTCCTGGCAAATAGATGTGGAAGAAATAGAGGTAGTGACAGATTTTATTTTCCTGGGCTCTAAGATCACTGCAAATGGGGACTGCAGCCAAGAAATTAAAAGATGCTTGCTCCTGGGGAGAAAAGCCATGGCAAATCTAGACAGCACACTAAAAAGCAGAGACATCACCCTGTCAACAAAAGTGCGTATAGTCAAGGCTATGGTCTTCTTAGTTGCAATGTATGGCAGTGAAAGTTGGATCATAAAAAAGGCTGAGCGCCAAAGAATTGAGGCCTTTGAACTATGGTGCTGGAGAAGACTCCTGCGAGTTCCTTGGACTGCAAGGTGATCAAACCGGTCAGTCCTAGAGGAGATCAACCCTGACTGCTCTTTAGAAGGCCAGTTCCTGAAGCTAAAACTCAAATACTTTGGCCACCTAATGAGAAAGAAGGAGTCACTGGAGAAGAGCCTAATGCTGGGAAAGATTGAGGGCAATAGAAGAAGCGGACGACAGAGAATGAGGTGGCTGGATGGAGTCACTGAAGCAGTAGGCGTGAGCTTAAATGAACTCCAGAAGATGGTAGAGGACAGGAAGGCCTGGAGGAACATTGTCCATAGGGTCGCGATGGGTCGGACACGACTTCGCAGCTATCAACAACAAAGCAGTTGGCAGCAATGTTGTTACCCTGAAGTTTTGTTCTATTTTTGAATTATAAATTCATGCTTTGACTGTTCTTCTGTTTAACTTTAGTGAGCTTGTTATTCAATCTTTTTTTCTTATTCTGGAAAAAAGTGCTGTTTAATAACTTTTCTTTCCTCTTTTATTCTCTCATTGCAAAGCCCTTCAACTTTCCAGATGATATAACCAATGAACCAGAAATAGCCCTTCCTGTATATAACCAATGTTGTAATCACATTGTTTAGAACAGGGGTGGGCAAATATGGCCATGCTAGCTCAGGAATTTTGGGAGCTGAAGTCGACAAGTCATAAAGGGGCCATAGTTGTCCACCCCTGATTTAGTAGATCATGCTCCTCTAAAGCAACTCATTGCACAGCAGAAAAACCAATACAGATTTAAGCAGAGGAGGCTAACAAAAAAGGAACATTTTAGATTAAGAGATTAACACTGATTAGTAAATCTGTTCTTAATTTTCCATTTCCATTGTAGTTTTGAATTCAATTACAGCTTCACTTTGGGAACACAACGTATATCAGATCAAATAACTATTTCACCGAATCATAGAATTGCAAGGGGCCATAGAGATAAACTTGTCCAACTTCTTGATCAGTGCAGAATTCATTAGAGCATCTCTGAAAGACAACCATCCAAACTATCTGAAGTTTTTCATTGAAAGAACTTACCATTTCACATGACAGCCTGTTCCATAGGTTGACAACTCATCAGTGTCAAGATATTCCTGCTTATGTGTAACATAAACCTATGTCACTGAAGTTTTAATGCACTGCTTCTGTTCCTTCATTCTGGCCAATAGGGAGTTAGTTCACTCCCTCTTTTATATGACAGTTTCCAAATATTAGTCGTTCAGATATTTCCTCTTCATTTAATTCATAAACTAAAAGGGCTTTGTCCCATGTTTCATAGGGAGAGTTGGGCTTTCCTCATAAACTAAACATAACCAGATTTTTCTATTAATGCATCCCAAGATAGCATTAAAAAACTGTTTTTTTAAACTGTTAAACTACTAGCTCAAATTTAACTTACAGTTGACAAGAAACCATATCCTTCTGCAAATATTTTTATTTCTTTTTAAATCATAATTTGGTTTCTAAGCATATTTTACATTTGGATGTTCTTTCTTCTTTTTTTCCTTTTTCTGCCCATTCAATATATTCGTACTTTGGTGGTTAATGATAACTACATTTAGTATAATATGGACCAACATACTGTACTGGTAATTACTGTTTGCTCTCAAACCAAACTTCAAATACAATTATTTGGATGGGAGAGAACATCCAAATCAGTTATTGCTAACTAGCAAAAAGAAGAACAGGACTATCAGCTGAACTGGAACAGTCATGTTGTTATAAAAACAAGAGTGACAATTTATGCAAACATATTTTTGTGGCTTACAGTATATTAGCACAATATCAACAATTTGATATTACTGGATATAAATTAGAAGAAAGTAGTGAAGCTACATTTACCACTAGCATGACAAATATGAGTCGTTTAACCAAAAAAGTTAAAACAAGGAGTCAAAGGAAATGGATAACTTGAAACTTGCAAGCATTCCTCCTTCAAGCACAATGTTCCTTTTGCTGCAAAAGTATCAATATTGTGGTTACAAATAGTCCTATATCCTAGATATATAATTAGCAATAGCTCTTCGGCTTTGAAACAGAGATGAGCACCAGCCCCTAGAGTTGGAAACGACTAGCATGCATGTGCGGGGGAAACTTTACCTTTTTACTAAGTGATTACTTTTAGCACTGCAATTCATCAATTGTCTGAAATCACGATCTTCTGGACCCTAATTTAATACCCCCAAGAAAAACAGCCAAAAAACATCAATATCAATTTTAATTTCTTTTAAACTTCTATATTCTCTTTAAATAATATCATATATGTAATATAATACATGACAATTTATTCCTAATAAGAAAGCAATGTGGTAATCACAATACTGAGAATTTACTTTCTTCTACCCAAATGTAGCCAAAGATATCCTTTGGATTGAGGAGGGAGAGGGAAAGGTGATGACTAGAAGAAAAAGTGCAAAGATAAAGCCTTTGCCTGCTATTTTTTTTTATAACTCTTTGAAACTGCTCCCTGTAAAATTGCACAAATGTTACCAACTAAACTAAAGCTTAAGCTACATAATCCATAACTTCACACAAAGCAAAAAGGTAGATTTCAAATTTAATTATACATTAATCTGATTTTTTTATTAGTGACTAAAAAGCTTTAACTAAACATCGAACAGAACATTCATTTCCACAAAGTACTGGTTTACAACTAGTAAAACAATCATTAAAAACAACCATCAATAATTCTGTATTGCAGATGTTTCATCTTCAATTTTAGTAAAGTACAAGTTCCAGTCATGCTCTAGGTCAGGGGTGTCAAACTCAATTTCATTGAGGGCCGCATCAGCATTGCGGTTGTCCTCCGGGGGCCGGGTGGGTATGGCCAGGTTGGGCGTGGCCTACTGGGTGGGCATGGCTAGAGTGCGTATGGCCTACTGGGTGGGCGTGGCCAGCACTACATCATTGGCATCAAGGGTGCCTATGGGGGCCTGGGCAGGAGTGGGACAGATCTGAGGGTCTCTGGGCCAGGGCCAAGCAGTGGGGGCCATTCCCTCACTCTTTCCAGGATGGCTTCGCGGGCCGCGTGAAACCACTTCGTGGGCCAGATTTGGCCCCCGGGCCTTGTGTTTGACATGTCTGCTCTAGGTATTTGCTGATCCACTGCAGCTTCTTAGTAATACTTAGTGATAGCAGTTGCAGGTAGTCAGGTCTGCTAGTCAAAAGCTATTATGGGGTACAATCAGCATGTCATCAGTTACCTGAAATTCAACCTTATTTTCTCAAAATATCTTGCAAGATTTCTTGCAAGATATTCTAGGGCAACAAATTAGGGAACACAGTTCCAACCTACATAAAGACCATGGTTTTTACATATCCTAGAACCATTAAGAAAACTCTTAATGACAAAAATATTAATGAATGAATATGCAAATGGCCAGAGGCAAACAAATTCGTAACTATAAGCCAGCACAGGTTTGTCAAAAACAGATCATGCAAAACAAATCTTACTACATTCTTTGACAAAGTGTAAAAATTAGTAGACAGGTGAAATGCGGTGGATATAATTTACTTCAATAAGGCGTTTGATAAAGTAAACCACAACCTACTATTTGATAGGATAAAAAAATGTGAGTTAAGACAGTACCACCACCAGATGGATTCATAACTGGTTGACCCACCGCACTCAATGTGTAGTCCTTAATAGAACTGCATCTATATGGAGGGAACTTTGCAGTGGAATACCCCAAGGCTGTGTCTTAGGCCTGTATTCTTCAATGTCTTCATTAATGATTTAAACGAGAGGGTAGAAGGGGAACTCATCAAATTTGCAGATGACACTAAACTGGCAAGAGACAACACTCCAAAAGATAGGCTCAAGATACAGAAGGATCCCGATAAACATGAACACTGGGCCCTCTCTAACAAAATGAAATTCAGTGGTGACAAAAGTAAAGTTCTACTTTTAGGCAAAAAAAACCCAAATGCACAGCTATAAAAAAGGTGGCTCAACAGTACTAACTACAAGAGGGATCTTGGAGTCCTAGTGGACAATCACTTAAATATGAGCCAACAGCTGCAGTTGCTAGAAAAACTAACACAGTCCCAGGCTGCATTAACAGAGGGATGGAATCAAGATCATGTGAAGTGTTAATACTACTTTATAATGCCTTGGTAATATTGCATACACTTTTGGTTGTCACAGTATAAAAAAGATGCTGAGACTCTAGAAAGAGTGCAGAGAAGAGCAATAAAGATGATTAGGGGACTGGAGGCTAAAACATACAAAGAATGATTGTAGGAATTGTGTATATCTAGTTTCATGAAAAGAAGTTCTAGGTCAGACATGTCAAACTCAGGACATCACATGACGTATGTTTTGCCATTGCTGGCAATGGATTGGATGTGTCTTCTGTGTGACGCATATTTTGTCAACTTGCGATGACAACTGAGCCCAAAATTTATGTTGTTAAATGAGAAATTTATTACATGAGTTTTGCTCCATTTTACAACTTTTCTTGCCACAGTTGTTAATTTTACAACTTTTCTTGCCACAGTTGTTAAGTGAATCAATGCAGCTGTTAAAATTAGTAACATGATTGTTAAGTGAATCTGGTTTCCCCAGACTTTGCTTGTCAGAAGATTGCAAAAGGTGATCACATGACTCTAGAAGACTGCAACCATCATAAATGTGAGTCAGTTAGCAAGCATTCAAATACAAATCATGTTACCATGGGGGTGCTGCAATGGTCAAAAGTGTGAAAAATGGTCATAAGTCATTTTTCCAGTGCTGTTGTAACTTCGAATGTCACTAAGACAACTGTTGTAAGTCGAGGACTATCTGTACATTTAACTGTGTGATTATGAGTTAGTGGAAAATAGTTCTTTTTTCTCCAGAAATGGGTCTAGCAGCACTAACCAAAGTTGACAAGCACAAGAGACATAATAAATAACAAGACACTATAACAAATATTTTTATTTCTGTTTAAATTAACATCAATTTTACCATGCTCAGGTATATAAGCAGTGGTAGGATTCAAATATGTGAACAACCGGTTCTCTGTGTAGATTCCACTTCCGGAAGTCCATTCTGGGTCTGCACAACAAAAAATTAGCTAACAGTTCTGCTGAAATGGTGCAAACTGGCTGAATCCCACCAGTGGATATAAGCAATACTGCTATTAATTAAGATACTGGAAACATCTTCCTTATTAGTTCCAAATCAAACCAATGCAAATCTAATGTAGAATTGTTCAAGCCAGTTTTTTGTCTAAAAAAGTTCTACCTGCAACAAGGGTATGGCCAACTTGTTTTACTACATTTTCTTTAATAACTGTGTATCTCGTTAATAAAACTAAGAACTACTGAAATTGACTGACAATGCAGCAAATCTATTATTTTATGAAAAAACTGATTAGACTTTATTTACAGAAATATGTGATAAGAATGTTATTTTAAAAAACTGATAAAAGAGGAGTCAAATCACTTTATGTCTTCATGGACATTAATCAATAATTGCTAAACTTGGCCTGAAAAGCTAAGTTCTCTCATTAGTAAAATGAATATTATCACAAATGCTATCCTATGGAAGCCTGAATTATGTTATAAAGATCTGTTGCTTTAGGTTTCCGGTTCCTGTTTTCAGCGAAGCAGTTGAAGAATTCGAAATGTCGGATCTTCCAGCTGAAATTTCTTTTTTTTTTTATTAAAGAGTTTTACAAAAAATTTTTTTACAATACATATCGCCAAAACCCACCCGCCCCAAACCACCCCCCTTTCCCCCCCCACTTCCTAGAGCTGGATACAGGGTTATAGATATAATAATCATATTCTAACTAAGATTATCCATTATCAAATTAACCAAATTCATAATGTGCTTTAACTCCCCTTTAATATACATTCAAATTATTAAAAACATAATCATAATAACTTAAACAAAAATATAATCAATACTAATACTAAAATTAATAACAATCTAAAATCTACTCATAAGCTAAATGGAACTTTTTAGTCCCATATTTATTCTGAATATAATCTATCCATCTCCTCCAAATTGAAATATATCTTTCTTGCAAGTGATCCTTCAAATAAGCAGAAATCTTAGACATTTCTGCAAGATTCGATACCCTAAGTACCCATTCTTTTATAGTAGGCAAACTATCCTTCTTCCAATATTGTCCCACCAGTAACCGTGCTACTGTTATCAAGTTCAACATCAAATTGATTTCTTTAGTATCACAATCTACAACAATACCCAATAAAAACAATTGTGGAGAAAACTTTATCTTTCTCTTAAAAATCTTTTGAATGTTCCACCAAATTTTAATCCAAAAAGCTTTTATATTTCTACAAGTCCACCACATATGAAAATAAGTAGCATCTAAAATACCACATCTCCAGCATTTAGACTGTAGATTAGGATACATGTTAGACAACTTTTTGGGATCCAAATGCCATCTATAAAACATTTTATAAAAATTTTCTCTTAAATTTTGAGCCTGAATAAATTTAACATTTCTGACCGAGATTACCTCCCAAGTATCCAACAGAATTGGTTCCTGTATGTTTTGTGCCCACTTTATCATACAATCTTTAACTAATTCCGTTTCTGAGTCCAATTCAATTAAAACATTATATATCCTCTTTATATGCGCACGATTTAAATCTCTAATTTGTTTTACTAAGTTTTCATCTGTAATTGTGATGCCAACCTTCTGATCCAGCTTCCACCTAGCTTTCAGTTGGGTGTACTGGAACCAAGAGTAACTTATGTTTTCTTGCTTTAACTCATCTAATGATTTAAGTTGCTGATTATTCCCTTCCAATCTAAGTAACTCCTTATAGGAAAACATATCCAAACTCACTCCCATAGATACACCTTCTATCGCATGTCTGGAAATTCCCCAAATCGGTATTTTATAATTTAACTTAATAATAATACTTTTTCCAGACACGCAACAAGGCACTTCTAAGAATATGAGATTTAAAAGCCCTATCTATCAGCTGAAATTTCTTTTTTTGGAAACCCTAAGAGGCCAGAATCCACCCTGAAGGGGTGGAATGAAGGAAGGAAATCCCAGGGACTTAGGAGAGACGGCGGTCTCTCCGAACAGTCCAGGAGAAGCCTCCCAGAAACCAACAGAAGGCTGGCTAACGCCATGTCCAGCCATAGCTGAAGCAACGGAAGCCATAAGCGATTAAACTAAGCGAATAGTAAACAGCATGCTTGAATCTGGGTAATTTTCTCTATCCTACCTACTTTCCTGAAGAAGAAAATCCCCAAAATAAAAGATCACCGAAGAAGGAAAGAGGGAGGGGGACTCCGCTCCTTCTCTTTCAGTTAAGCGGCAAAATTTATCCTTTAGAGAAAGTAAACAACTAGAAAGACATGAAAAATGAGGAAATGCTGACACCTGCTGGTGGATGAGGATTTTTTTTTCTTTTTTTCCCTTTGAACTTCTAAGCTTTTAGAAAATGCACCTGTTTAAACAAAATGAACACAGCTGAAGCAATGAATACTTTATAAAAGGAAACATATGATGAGTGACAACAATTCCAAAGGACAATGACTTTAAACCACATAGAAATCCAGAATAACTTTGAGAGCATGAATCAACTCATTTTCAACTTAATTTCATTTCAAGAAATTTCTCAGGAAAATACAGTAGAGATGACTGAACAAAATTCTGAGGATAGAGACTTAAAGAAGGAACCTTATAACATTCTCATTTCACAAAAGGAAGCATATGATAAGTAGCAAAAATTTCAAAGGACAATGACAAACTACAAGGAAATGCAGAAGAACCTTTAGAGCATGAATCAACTTATTTTCAACTTAATTTCACTTCAAGAACTTTCTCAGGAAAATATAGCAAAGATGATTAAATATAATTTTGAGGAGACTTGAAGATGGAATCATATAAAGTAAAAAATTATGATTTAATCCAAATGGGAAATATTTTAATATGTCTAAACAACTTTGAAAATAAGGAAAAGAATGAGAAAAAATTCCCTACAGGGAAAAAAATGATGCAGCAAAACATATTGATTAAGAAAGACAACGATCAGAGAAAAAAGACTAAAATGAAATTTCAGGAAAAAGATGGGAGCATATCAGAAAGAATACTTCAAAAAGAAACATTTGTGAATATGGCTAATGTGTTTGTTTTTTTTTTCTATTCTTCTAAGTTGAAATGATTTAAACAAAAGCAAATGTTTTAGGCGGACTTCCGGGTGGCAAGGCGCCGCCGCCGACAGCTGATTTTAGCTTGTCAGCTTCGCGGCTTTGTAGAACCGCCGAAAACAGCGCCGATCAGCTGTTTCGGCGGTTCGGAAGCCCCCTCCTCGGGAGAAGAGGAGGGGGTGAGTATCCAAGTAGGGGAGGGGCTCTCTGGGGCCGCCAGGACTTAAAGTTCTGGCGGCTGGAAGATTGACCCCCCCCCCGAAGCTTGGATTTCTCCGGGCTGCGCAGCGTGTCTGCTCCGTTTTTCCGGGAGCAGAACAAGGCGAACGCAACCATCCCTGCCTACAAGAATGGACTTTGGAAGATTATGAATGCAGGCAGAGCGATGCAAGAGATTAAGGAGTAAGTGAACTTTTGAACTTTGGCTCAATCCACATAGAAGACCTAGAAAGTGAAAGTGCGTAGTTGCAAAAGAGGGAAAAGATGGCGGCTAAATCTTCTTCTAAACTTTCTAAAACTACGGGGGCTTCCCCTCTGCCGCAATCTTCAGCGCAAGTGTTAGCACCTCCTGCACCTTTACCTTCGCCTGTCTTAACAGTAAAAGTTTTGGAAGATGCTTTGGAAAAACACTCACAGCATTTGGCTGTGATGATAGATGAGAAGATGGATGAGAAGCTGACAGAAAAGTTTACAGTAATAAGGGAGGAAATCTTGCATGTATTTCAAGGCATGGCGACATGTATTGAGCGCCTTGA
>JAKJMR010017708.1:3277-14664 GCA_024449315.1 Daboia siamensis | reverse complement strand
TACCTAGTTTGGGTCATGAAACATCTGCAAGAAAACAAGCAGAGAGCACCAAAGACCCATCACGTCAAAACCTGAGCTACGGATATTCTCCTTTATTAGAAACTCTTCTTCAGTTCTACCACCCATCTTTTAAAATGTTGCGTCCTCAGTGAATGCTCCATTCTCATTCCCCAGGAGCCTGTCATCAATTTCCAGTGGGGGTTATTTCAAAACATGAGTGATTTCAGAAAAAAAAGCAATTACATTTTCCAGAAATTCCATTGGGGTGCAATCATGGAAACTTGGTTGGGCCCGGAGGGAGGGGTCCCTCTGATTGATTTATGCCCTCCAGGTTTCCGTGTGCTGCATTAACCTCGGGCTCAGGGTAGGGGAGGTGGCGTGGCGGTCATTATCAGAGAGACCCTCCGTCCATGGGAGGCCACTGCCCCTCAGATAGACGGATGTGAGTCCCTCCTCTTAAGGTGGGGTCCTGGTGGTCAGTTGGGCCTACTGCTGGTATACCTCTCTCCAAGTGCGTAGCAATGGCTCTACCCAGGCTACTTGATGCCCTCTCAGGATTGGCAGTTGAATTTCCCAGACTTATGGTTCTGGGAGACTTTAATCTGCCTTCCCTGGGCAGTGCATCAGAGGTAGCCCAAGAGTTCATGGCTTCCATGATGGCCATGGACCTGACCCAAATTATTCAGGACCCGACTCACGAGTGGGGAAACACGCCTGATCTTATTTTTATCTCTGGGCAGTGGCTTAATGGTCTGGGTGGGGTTACTTCAACATCTCAACCCCTTTCATGGACAGACCATTATCTCCTGCGGTTGGGCCTCTGTCACGTCACCCCCTGCTACCAGGAGGTGGAACCGACCAGATGGTTCCGCCCCAGGTGCCTGATGGACCCAGATAAGTTCCAGATGGCACTTGGATTGATTCCTACCTCCCTCTCCCACAGCCCGGTCGAATCCTTAGTTAATGCCTGGCAACAGGCTGCTTTGGTGGCTCTCGACCGCATTGTGCCTTTGCGTCCTCTGACCCAGCGCAGGTCCCAACTCACTCCTTGGTTCTCCAAGGACCTGCAGGAGATGAAACGCTGGAGAAGGGGCCTAGAGAGCATTTGGAGAACCAGCCGGTCCGAGTCTGACTGAACACAGTTAAGATCCTTTTCTAGATCTTATCTTGTGGCAATGGAGGTGGCAAAGCACGCTTACTTCACCACCCTCATTGCGTCCGCAGACAACCGTTTAGAGTGGTCTGCTCCCTTTTAAATCAAGGGATGGAAGAGGACCCCTTACGAGGATGGGCTGAGGAATTTAGTAAATATCTGATGGACAAAATTGCTCAGATTCGGGCTGGTCTGGACTCTGACTGGGCAGTATCTGACGAGAGGGAAACAATGAGTTTGGCCAAGAACATTTGGGAAGAGTTTGATCCTGTGACTCCAGATGAAGTGGACAGGATCATGGGGAAATTAAGTGCTGCCACGTGTTTGTTGGACCCGTGTCCCTCCTGGCTGGTCTATGTGTCTCGGGAGGTTACACGAGGCTGGCTCCTAGCAGTTATCAATGCCTCACTGAGTAAAGGGTACTTCCCTGCTGCCTTGAAAGAGGTGGTGGTAAGGCCCCTCCTTAAGAAACCTGCATTGGATCCACCTATTTTAAACAACTTTTGTCCTGTCTCCAACCTTTGCTTTCTTGCGAAGGTCGTTGAGAGTGTGGTGGCACGGCAGCTCCCGTTAGTCCTGAAGGAAATCGGGTTTCAGGCCCAGGTACAGCACAGAGATGGCATTGGTCGCGCTGGTGAATGATCTCTGGCGGGCCCGAGATAGGGGTTATTCCTCTGTCCTGGTCCTATTAGATCTCTCAGCAGCTTTTAATACCATCGACCACGGTATCTTGCTGCGTCGTCTTGAGGGGTTGGGAGTGGGAGGCACTGTTCTGCAGTGGGTGTTGGGCTGTTCGCAGACGGTGTTGGCAGGGGGGCAGAGGTCAACCCCTAGGCCCCTTAGTTGTGGGGTGCCTCAGGGGTCGGTGCTCTCACCCCTCCTGTTCAACATCTATATGAAACCACTGGGAGAGATCATCCGTGGCTTCGGGGTGAAGTATCATCAATATGCTGATGATACCCAGCTTTTCATCTCCACCCCGAACCAACCCAGTGATGCCCTCGATGTGATGTCCCGTTGCCTGGAAGCGGTACAGATTTGGATGGGAAAGAACAGGCTCTGGCTCAACCCAGCCAAGACTGAGTGGCTTTACGTACCGACATCCCGTTTAGTTCAAGAGGTTCCATCTTTGATTATAGGAGGAGAAATGTTACCTCCAGTTGATAAAGCACGCAATCTGGGCGTCCTCCTGGATTCACGACTCCGTTTTGAAGATCATATCGGAGTCGTGGCTAGGGGGGCATTTGCCCAGATTCGCCTGGTACACCAGTTGCGCCCCTTTCTGGACCGAGATGCCCTACGTACAGTCACCCACACACTCGTTACCTCCCGTATAGACTACTGCAATGCTCTCTACATGCGGCTGCCCTTGAAGACCACCCGGAGGCTTCAGCTGGTGCAGAATGCGGCTGCACGGGTAGTGATGGGAGCACCCCGATACTCCCATACTACACCCCTCTTGCATGAGCTGCATTGGTTACTGGTTGCCCTCCAGGTGAGATTTAAGGTGCTGGTACTTACCTTTAAAGCCCTACATGGCCTAGACCCGGGATACTTGCAGGACCATCTGCTGCTGGGAACGACTTCCCATCGCCCAGTTCACTCACACAGAGAAGGTCTCCTCAGGGTACCATCGGCTAGACAATGTCGGCTGGCGACCCCCAGGGGAAGGGCCTTCTCTGTGGGACCGCCAGCCCTATGGAACCAGCTCCCCCCTGAGCTTTGGATGGCCCAAGATCTCTGGTCCTTTCACTGCGGCTTCAAAACACTCCTTTTCCACCTGGCTGACCTGGACTGACAGGGGTTTTTAATTATGTTTACAATTTTTAACTCTAATTTTTAATTTATTTTAATTTAATTTTTAATTTTAATTTATTGTACAGAGGCCTTTAATTTTAATCTTATCTTAATTTCTGTATTTATTGTATGTTATTGTTGTTAGCTGCCCTGAGTCCTTCTGGAGATAGGGCGGGATATAAGTCCCATTAATAAATAAATAAATAAATAAATAAATAAATAAATAAATTATTTTCAAACAATCACTGAGGTCAAAACTGTTGTCTCATTATAATCTGTGGGATGAATTCATCTGTTTTAAAAAGTACCTGAAATCAGTGTGAACTATCCACCTACAATCAACTTACCAAATCTGGCAGTTGACTTCTAAAATAATTCATCTGTCTGTCTGTCTGTCTGTCTGTCTGTCTGTCTGTCTGTCTATCTATCTATCTATCTATCTATCTATCTATCTATCTATCTATCTATCTATCTATCTATCTATCTATCCCTAATTTAAACACCACTGTTCTATGAAGTATAATATACTGAAAAGATCCATATTAATAGTAATAGCACTTAGACTTAAATACAGCTTCACAGTGATTTACAGACCTCTCTAAGCAGTTTACAGAGTCAGCCTATTGCCCTCAACAATCATCCTCATTTTACCAACCTCGGAAGGATGGAAGGCTGAGTTCAACCTTGAGCCCATCAAAATTGAACTCCAGGCTGTGGGCAGAATTAGCCTGCAATATCACATTCTAACTACTGCACCACCACTAAGATACAACTTGGAAATCAGGACCAAGTAAGATTGATGGTGAATCCATGCAGTATGGCTGAGTCAGAAGCCAGAATCAACAAATCAATAAAGATGTAGGCCATCCCATTGATTCATAAAGACTCCGATCCTTATGCAAAGATAACCAGGAAGTCAGTACATTTTCTCTCCAAAAGACCTCAGCATGACATAATCAGAACATAATGCAGTGTTTGAACACATTTTGGAATCTTAGGAAAATATTGGCATAATCTGCAAAACTATCAAATACAGAGAATGCTGTTTCAGTATGAATATTTCTGCAGTTTATACTGAAAAAGAATGAACTATAATATTTCCAAAATTAACAATATATTCTTTTTTTTATTGAAAAGTTTTACAGTACATTTTTAAAAAGAAAAACTCCCTCCCTCCCCCTCCCCTCCCCCTAACCCTCCCTTACCCTCCCCTCCCCACCCCCAACTTCCCAGAGCTGAATACAGGGTATAAACTTTACAAACTTAAGCTAAAATATGCTAACAAGCAAAAATAAAACATTAAATTCTATCGCACTTTAACTCCCCTTAAAGATAAATAACAAAAAACAAATAACTAATAATGCATCATATAAAACCAATACTTATTCAAATGCTAAATGAAACTTTTTAGTCCCATATTTATTCTGAATATATTCGATCCATCTTCTCCATTCCACAATATATCTCTTTTGCGATTGTTCTTTCAAATATGCTGCAATCTTTGCCATTTCCGCCAAGTTAGAAACTTTCAAAGTCCATTCTTCTATAGTTGGCAATTCCTCCTTCTTCCAATATTGCGCTACTAAAAGTCTTGCCGCCGTAATTAAATTCAACATCAATTTAGTATCTGTAACAGTACAATCTGTAATAATACCCAACAGAAATAACTGTGGAGAAAACCTTATCTTTTTCTTAAATATCTTCTGCATGTTACGCCAAATTTTAATCCAAAAAGCTTTGACTTTTTTACAAGTCTGCCATATATGATAATACGTTGCATCCTCACAACCACACCTCCAACATTTAGGCTGACAGTTCGGATACATACTTGCTAATTTTTTAGGATCTAAATGCCACCTATAAAACATTTTATAAAAATTCTCTCTTAAATTTTGAGCCTGTGTAAATTTTACATTTCTAACCCAGATCTTTTCCCAAATATCCATTAACTTCTTGAAAATTCTGGGCCCATTTTATCATACAATCTTTAACAAGTTCCGTTTCTGAGTCAATTTCTATCAATACATTATATATCCTTCTTAAATGTGCTTGACCTTGATCTCTAATTTGTTTTACCAAATTTCCATCAGTTATTGAAATACCAACTTTCTGATCTTCTTTCCATCTTGCTTGTAACTGCCCATACTGAAACCAAGTTTGTACAATCTTTTCTTCTTTTAAAATATTATATGGCTTTAATTGCCATACATTCCTTTCTGTCCTTAACATTTATTTGTATATAATCTCATCATGTTTAAATCCAACATTTATATATTCTATTGCATGTTTAGGTATTGCCCAAATTGGTATTTTGGGAACCACCACAGCTGAAAAGGCCATGTCCAGGATGGAGAGATGACAGAGGAACCAGTACATGGGCTTGTGCAGTTGAAGGTCAGAGATCACCACCAAGATGATCAGAAAATTTCCAGAAAGGGTGAGGGCAAACATGATTGAAAAGAACAGCAACAATGGTAGCTTGAATCCTTGTGGATATGGAAACCCAGAAAGGATAAAGTCATGTGGGGCTGATTGATTTGGACATTCCATGTGTCAGTTATTCTTATATATACTTGAAATCTTTGATCAATGAACTACTCTAAGAGACATGTTTTCTGGAGATATTTCCTACTGGGTCACTGACAGCTTCTGTGCATTTTGTACAACTTGAATTCAGTTACTTTTTTCAGATCTACGAAACAATATAACATCATCCTCTTTCTGTCACTCGTTAAGGGGCAGCTGCATAAAATACATTTTTTTGGAAAAAAATTAAATAAATGAATATTCAATGTGGTGGAGAAAGACCTACTATTTTTACTTTTTATTTCCTATCTATCATCTATCTTACAAAATTCTGAGCAGGCCCTTTCTCGAAGAAAGGGAAGCTGTTTGGAAAGTATCTTGAAGTGAAACTTATTTAGCAAATTCCCTCTAGTGCCCCTGAATATGTACAAATTTGAAAAGTATCTCCCCTCCCAAATGACTGTGGAAAACCACAGAGATCCTCTTCATCTATACTATTTGCCTTACCTTTCAGCTAGATATGTTCTGCTGAAGATACGAAGAAGGAATATTCCATCACTACAATCAAAATAAATCATTGGTCATAACACAATACTAAGTGCACTAGCTCGGTGGTTTCTCATTTTTAGCTTTATAACATGTCGTTCCGTTTCTCTGAGACAATTTGTGAAAAGCAGATGATCTTTCCTTTCAGAGACTGCTTCCCCCTGCCCCCCACCCCCAGTTGTACCAGAGAGAACTTCAATCAAATTGAGAAGGCTAAGGTTACTTTCCAAAATGATAGCTGAGAGAATGAGTTGCATGAATACCTAAATAAGATGTTGCAATTCCAAAAAGGTGGTTAGCTGTTGTGAATTATTGGCATATTGTAAGCCTTTGTGTTCTAGTTTTGCACGATATTCCAAGTCTCGCTGAATGCTTCTCAATTAGGATTACGTGTTCTCTCCCTTTCTCATCTACAGACGTGTTATGAAGATATTATGATTCTTTCAATTTATGGACTCTCGGTTTGAAATGAAGAAATAAGTAATTATATATCCTGGTGCATCCTTTCAGCAGCATTTCTATATTTCACCCGTGACATCTTTTAAATGTTGTGCGTTGATTAATCAAAATGTCTTCATTATCGAGAGTTAGGGAAAGGAGTGCTTTTGAGTGTTCCATCAAATTCCATTGAGAATTATTTTAGAATATTGCTAATTTTGGAGAAAGGCAATTATGATCTCCAGAAATTCAACTGGGGCACAATTATTTTCAATTATAATTAGATTGAAAGTTCAGATGCATAATTATTAAACAGAATTATTAAAAGGTAAAGGTTCCCCCGCACATGCGTGCTAGTCATTTCCGACTCTAGGGGCCGGTGCTTATCTCCGTTTCAAAGCCGAAGAGCCAGTGCTTGTCCGAGGACTTCTCCGTGGTCATGTGGCCGGTATGACTAGACACCAAAGGCACACGGAACACTGTTACCTTCCCACCGTATTGGTCCCTATTTTTCTACTTGTATTTTTACGCGCTTTCGAACTGCTAGGTGGGCAGAAGCTGGGACGAGTAACAGGTGCTCACTCTGCTACGCAGCACTCGGGATTCGACCCGCCAAACTGCCGACCTTCTGATCGACAAGCTCAGCGTCTTAACCCACTGAGCCACCGTGTCCCTACAGAATTATTAGCCATTAATTAAAAATCCTATTGTTTCCAACGGGAAGTAATTCAGAAGACTTGTTTTATCCTGCACATGATTACAAAGTTGTTCTTCTCTCTTATCCCCAGCATTATATATCTCTTCTCCTAAAATCCTTATGCTATACAGTATTATTGTTGATAAATTATAATATTCCTCCTACTTAAAATCCTTGAGCTTTTTTGTCTGTTTCTCCTGATCTTCTGTATAAACAAGAAGCAAACCTCATACTCATTCAGAGTGATGATGTTATCTAGTTGGGTAATGGAATGTTTGCAAACCAACAAGCAAGTTCAGAAAATGACACAGATTCTTCTGCTTTGAATACAAACCTCTATTCCCTAGCCTCATTGCCACTTCCTACTCCAGATGTGGTGGAATGTAATCTGGAATTGCAGAAGGGAAGGACTCCTTTCCAGAGGTCAAAGAGCAAGTAAAACTTGGAATTTCTGATAGACAAAAAGAGAGCAGTATGTCTATAGTTATACAGATTCTTTAGTGTAGCAAGATTCAGTCTGTAGGCAAATAACAATAAATCAACTACTCAGAAATACTGTAACTTTTCATGTCATTCTTGGTTTTTGGGGTCTGACACCAGATGAAGACAATGTTAGAATTAAAGGCAATGGGTAATCAGGCAACACAGTTTGCTTTAAGGCATGGGTGTGAAACTCACCATATCACGTGACATGTTGTGACGTATCACTATTCTTTTTGCATTGCTGGCAATGGGGTGGGCTTGGTTTCGGTATGATGAAACTGGCCCGCGGACTGGCAGTTTGACACCCCTGCTTTAAGGGAAGAGAAGTATCTCTAAGCCATTGCTCCTAGATCTAATGAGCTGGTCAGGATCAGCGTCTAGAACAATTTGCTGCAGCCAACTTGCTGTGGCCAACTCACTGTGAGACAATACATCATGGGACAACTCACCACGGGACAAGAATTGCACTAATAATGAAAAAATAGTAGAATGGAATCATTAAAAAAAGGAGGAACAAAATGAAATGTAAACGACAAAAATTAAAGTAATTGTAAATTATTTTAAATAATTAAATTGAATATTTGAATTGTCCTGCAGTGAGCTGTCCAATGGCAAATTGGCCATAGCAAATTGACTATGGTGAGCTCTCCCATTCTCGGTCAGAATTTGTTGACCCAAGAAAATCATATGACACAAGGGCGATTGCTACCCCACCTTTGCAATAAGGCCAGCATCCAATCATACCGGAGAACAAATTCTCAAATTCTCTTTCTTCATCTTGTAGCTTAGTTATGAAAACTAATTAAATGAAAAGGTAATCTCACATTGCGCTTAAAGGAACCAGTGGTTTATCATGATGTGCTTGAAGAAAAATGGTTGGTCAACCAATGGTTGATTATCTCAAGGGCAGAAAAGAACTTGACTATCAGTGCATGATGGAAGACTGAGAAACAATATCTTTGATTTTTTTTTTTACTGTGGATGTCCCTTTCCTTTGCCACAGATATGAAGTAAAAGTCTGCCTTTTGCTACCAAGATCAATTTCACACCCTCCATTCATTTATTCATTTTGACAATTCTTTTTTTACTTCATGCCATTTTGGGTTCTGCCATTCTGTTGGGAACGGGGAGGTTTAGCGCTGGGGAAAGGGTTATTTTTTTCACTTTGTTCTTTTCCACTTTGATGTATCTTGCTGGGTATGAAAGGGGAGGGAGGAATGTGCCTGGGGCCATCTGCCTTATCTCCACTTTGCTGGGAGGAAACTGAGGTGCGCAAGAACTGGTTCCCATAACAACTTCAAACCTTTGGACTGGCTGGTCAAACTGGACAGTTGGGCACTGGGGAGGGGTTATACAGGAATGCTTAATGCAACATTTTTGCATGGGAAATATTCAGATCTTGCCTTGCTTCTCTGCTGTCACTACCTTCCAATAAAAGTTCCTATTGAAACTATGCCAGTTTCAAGAGTTCTGCTTTTTTGGGAGTATTAGATGAGGCGGACCTTACAATCAAGTCATTTCTGTTGCTCTTTCAATTGCTTGAAATGTCATTTGAGAAAACAGATGAGGTCCTGTGTCTTCTTTAGCAAATCTATGAATCACTCAAGACCTATGTGTTTTCCCTTTAATTCTCCAATTATAGAAAGGTTGCATCCTGAATACTGGTAATCCTCAATTTATGACTGGTACTAAGCAATCATTCATAGTTTCAACATAACTACATGGGGTCACTTATGACTCAGTTCCAGACTTCTAATGGTCACTCCCTGCAGTCGCATAACTCAACTTCAGGCACTTAGCAACACAGGCACAATTATGGCTGTTTACATTGTTCCATAGTTACATGACTGTGTTTTATGACAGTTTTGCTGAAAGTTGGCAGTTATTTCCAATTTTCAGCAAAACTGGCCCCACATTGTAAACCATGGGTTCCCTTAATGACTATGGCACTCACTTAAGCCTTGTAAAAAGGTTGTATGAAGGTCATGTGGCCAACCAAGTTATAACCATCTTGACATATGACCTTAATGGGCAGGCTCCATTATGGTTGCATGGCAAGGACTACTTATAGCTACTTGCTGTAAAATCTGATGCTAAACCAGCATAGATTATGCTATAGAATGCATTCCTCTACAAGGAAATCCTTGTTTCTTAAATGTTTCCAATGGGGAAAATTAAGTTTAAAAATATCTATAGATGCGCCATGTTTATCTGCAAAAATACTTATAGAATTCTCAGGCATCAAAATATGAGGCTTCTTGACCCTAAAAATCTACACCTCCATCCAAGCTGATCAAGTAAGGGTATCTTCAAGGCAAATTTGACTCCTGTTGACTGCATGGGCAAATCCCTACAGTTTTATTGAAAAGTTTTTGGAAGTGGTTTGCCATAGCCTATGTAGAGAGAGAGTGTGTGATTGATCCAAAGTCACTGAGACAGTTTTCATGCCCAAGACAGGACTAGTTTTCAAATTCTAGTTCTAGCCTGATGCCTTAACCCACTATACCATACTGGTCCTCTCACAGTAAGGGGCTATAGTTTAAGTGTCAAAACTTGGTCAGGAACATCAGACTGAGACAACCCCACAAATGGGATGCAAGAAAAGGGCAATGGAGATGAGAAATGAGATCGGTCAGAAGAGAAGGTATTGCTGACAATTTAGAAGAAAACCAGAATATAAAACCCAATTACTCCTTGAGGAAAGTTCATGTGCAAAAGAAAATCTTGTATTCTTTTTCTTGATAGAACCTTGACATTTGATAATTTTCCATAGGAGACTGTTACACACAGATCTCCACATTCCTGGCAAGAATATACAGAAAGGCAATCTATTTCAACACACCGTGCTCCTCAGAAAAATATTAACATCATCGCAAGAGTACCATTGCTGAGACAATGATTTTATTATGAATGTCACTGCAGTATTTACATAAAAAGTACATCCCAAAAAACCTCCAAATCAAGAAATCTGCTAATTCTTGTGCTTTAATGAATATAACAAAAAAGAACAAATCACTTTTTCACAAGCCACAATATATCTGATTGAAACAATAAATCACCCAAAGCATTCATTTCTAACCTCGGGAAAATGGCGGTATATAAATTGAAATAAATAAATAACTAAATAAATAACTAAATAAATAACTAAATAAATAACTAAATAAATAAATAAATAAATATAAACTCTCTGATAGCTTTCACTGAGCCTCAGTAAAAACAGCAGCTAATTAGTGTCTCTATTTGTCTCTGTTTTGTTGTATTTGCATTCGTTGATATCGCTTTGGAATTAGCCTTCTGGGAGATAGTGGAACTCCATCCAACTGTTGGGAAAGGGTTTGAGGGACCATGTCTCCTAAAGATATATTATTGGAGAAGATTGAGTTCTTGGAATCCATCCACCACTGTGCCCAAGAGAGCAGAACATACACAGGTTACTGGACGAAGGACATTATGAGCATCAGAATTTAAGATATGGATGGATCATGATTGTCCAGGAGAGGAACTCATGAAACACTTGTGGCTCCATGAGGGGAATCTTTGGAATCTTTCTCTTGGACCAACTTATGTTTGCTCTTCTCTTTCCCCTTCTAAACAAGATATAATTCCTTGAATTATGAAAGAAAGATGACACCAAACCGCTCCATCAATTTCTTAACAGCTCCTCAAAAATGAAAAGAGTCCCTAAAATAGGATAATTTACACATTCAAAACTCAAAACAAACATGACTATTCACCATTTTTATTTTT
>JAKJMR010017707.1:159742-169842 GCA_024449315.1 Daboia siamensis | reverse complement strand
TCTCTCTCTCTCTCTCTCTCTGACCAAAAAACTTTGTAAAGTTTCTTTTCGTTTGCTGAACCTCTTTGTAGCCTTAATGCCTCCCTCCTTCTAGAGAGGTTAATTAATCTCCTCAGAAGATGCTCCTTCCAGAGAAAGTAGAAAGAAAATGAGAATATCCCAATTACGAGGGCCACCTAAAGCCTCTCTCGGCTACAAATGAATCATGTGATCAATATTAGTTGTTTATTTTGAAATGGATAAGCAAATTTTCCACCCCTGGGATTACGAGTCTTGTTGGGGGCAGGCTCTTGTTGTCGCCATTGTAATTGTGGAGTTCTCTGTGCTTGATTGCTTTTGTGGCAGATATTTCATTACCCAACCAGGTAACACATCAACAGTGCAGATAGCCCTCGACTTATGACCACAATCGAGCCCAAATTTCTGTTGCTGAGTGAAACAGTTGTTAAATGAATGTTTCCGCATTTATGACCTTTCTTGCCACAGTTGTAAAGGCATCACTGCAGTTGTTAAGCTAGTAACATGGTTCTTAAGTGAATCTGGTTTCCCCTTTGACTTGGCTTGTCAGAAGGTCACCAAAGGGGACCCCCGGGGCACAGCAACCGTCATAAATACAAGTCAGTTGCGAAGCGTGTAAGCGTGAAAACCGATCATAAGTCACTTTTTTTCAGTGCCATGGTAACTCTGAACGGCCACTAAATGAGCTACTTCAAGGACTACCTGGGTTAGCGCTGATGATGTTCCCTGGTTGGTTCATGAAACATCTGCAAGGAAACTACCAAGCCCAGAGAGCACCAAGGACCCCTCAGTACAAACCTGAGCTACAAATATTCTCTTCTATTGACAGTATTGTCATTATTCTTTGAATGAGAGACAGCGTAGATCAAAAGGAAAACACTGCAGTCGTAGAAAGGTCTCTGATAAAAATCAGTTTACAGCTCCATAACCCAGGGCTTTACAACCAGTGGTACGGGTACCACCTGTGCTACACTGGCACCTGGCAGGTGGTACGGAACCTTTCTATCCGAAACCGGACTATGCACCTGTGATCCCAACTGGACTGGGCACGACTGCTCCACTGGTAATTGCACCTGTGAATTTACTTTGGTTGAACCTTTAGGTGTCGGTCTGGTTGTAGAAGGACAATGGGGGATCTTCTAGAACAGGGCTTTTCAACCAGTGGTACGGGTACCACCTGTGGTACATTGGCACCTGGCAGGTGGTACGTGACCATCCTAGAAAAGTGGTAGCGGGGGAGGGGAATGAACTGAACCGGTGGCAGCACCGCACAAGCCTGAGCGAGAGACGGCTGGAGCTGCAGGGCTGTCAGGGCTCAGCGGAAGCGCCAGGATTAGCGCCAGGATCCAGCTGGAGTTCGGCGCTGATCCTGGCACTTCTGCTGAGCCCAGAAGAAGCGCCGATCAGCTGGAATGTTGCAGCATCTCCAGGGTCTTGTGATTTACATTCAGATGCTTGGCAACTGATTCATATTTATGACGGTCACAATGTCCCAGGGTCATGTGAAGTGACCAAAACCTGCTGCAACCACCCAGCAGAGGGGGGGGGGGAATAAAAACCAAACACCTCCCCACCCCCACTGCCAATCCTCAACAGAAATGCTGACAACAATGAAAACCTCGGACAGGAGGAAGAACGCCTCCGGGCGGGCATGCAGGCGTCTTGCTCAGCTGTGGCTTGGGGGGGGGGGCACTTTTTTCAGTGCCATTAACTTCGAACAGTCACTAAGCAAACTGTTGTAAGTCGAGGACTACCTGTACTTTATCACTTTTTTTCCTTTTTGGGGGGGTCAAGTTTTTGACACCTTGCTAGGCGACTGGTGGTACTCGGATGTTGCCATATCCTAAAAGTGGTACGATGGGTGGAAAGGTTGAAAAGCCCTGCCGTAACCAACACAGCAAAACCAACTGGGAGAGAGAGAGAAAAAGAGAGAGAGAGAGAAAGGGACAGAGACACACACACAGAGAGAGGCAGAGAGAAAGAAAGAGAGAAAGAGAAAGAGACACAGAAAAAGACAGAGACACACAGAAAGAAAGACACAGAGAGACACAGACACACAGAGACAGAGACACACATAGAGAGAAAGAGACAGAGATGCACACGCACAAAGAGAGACACAGACACAAGAGAGACAGCGACACACAGAGAGAGACAGAGACACACACAAACACACACAGAGAGAAAGGAATTGAAAGGAATCCTGACCACAAAAAGCACGTCCAACTTTAATGAGTATATAGAACGAGCGTCACTGCAATTGAAAACCCACCAGTCTGAGCGAGAGTGGGGTGAGATTCCCCAGATCCCACAGGAACTCATTGATCAAATAGGAAAGTCTATAAATCTCTTTTAATGATCATGACACTCACGTACCGCACAAAGGAGAAGAATGAAGTGTGGAGTTGCAGAGCCAGGAACGCAACCTGGAAAGGGAGATTCTGGAGCGATGGAAAGAGGGGCAGATCTGCTTCTATGAATCTAACGTCGGAAACGGGATTGCTGCAGAAAGATGGGAGAGATTCCAGGGAAGTTGTGACCGGAAGGCATTGCAAGTCGTCCTCGAATTACGACCACAATTGAGCCCAACGTTTCTGCTGTTAAGCGCGACGATTGTTAAGTGAGTTTTGCCCCCGTTTTGCCACCTTTCTTGTCACAGCCGTTAAAGTGAATCACCGCAGTTGTTAAGTTAGTAACACGGTTGTTAAGTGAATCTGGCTTCCCCATTGGCGTTGCTTGTCAGAAGGTCACAAAAGGGTCATAAATATGAGTCAAGTTGCCAAGTGTCTGAATTTTGACCATGTGACTCTGGGGATGCTGCCACGGACATGAGTGTGAAAAAGGGTCATAAGTCACATTATTCAGTGCCATTGTAACTTATAACGGTTATTAAATGAAGTGATGGAAGTTGAAGACTACCTTTATTATTAATATTATGCTTGGTCACATAGTCAGCCAGATGTTCAGACTGGATTTGACATTTTTGTCTGCCTACCAAGGCCTTCCCAAGGACCTGGGATAGGCAGATGTTGTTTGATGGTGTTAAAGGTATCATTGCTGAATCTCAGCTGTTCTGAGTACAACGGTTCGTTTAGTGGCCATTGAAAGTTACAACGGCACTGAAAAAAAAGACTTATGACCGTTTTTCACACTTGCAACTGTTGCAGCATCCCCGTGGCCACGTGATCAAAATTCAGATGCTTGGCAGTTGGTTCATATTTATGACGGCTGCTGTATCCTGGCATCACAGGATCCCCCTTTGCGACCTCCTGACGAGCGAAGTCATCGAGGGAGAAGCCAGATTCACTTAACAACCATGTGACTAACTTAGCAACTGCGGAGATTCGCTTGATGGCAGTGGCAAGAAAGCTAGAGAAATGGGGCAAAACTCACTTAACTCAGATCTGTTGGTCTCGCACACCAGGAGAATTGTTGGGCTCAATTGTGGTCGTAAGTCAAGGACTGCGTGCGGAGCTGCCTTTTGCAATTGGCTGATGGTGATTTTGTCCATGCCGACGGCATTGAACTGGTTCTCCATTATTGTGCACCATTAGTTTGGCTCAAATGGCCGGTGAAGATCTCGGCAATGTAACCAAGCATGGAAGTAGCATGGAAGGCCCAGGAAAGCATTTATTAATTAATTGATGGGTTTGGTTTTAGAAAATGTGTCCAGATAGTCCTTGACTTGCAACCATTTGTGTAGTGACAATTCGAAGTTACAACAGTACTGAAAGAACTTGCAACTTGTTTTCACACTTGCAGCCTCCCTGTAGGTCACATGATCAAAATTCAGAGGCCTGGCAACTGACACATATTTATGACGGTTGCAATGTCCCAGGGGTCACATGTTCCCCTTTTGCGACTGTCCGACAAGTGAAGTCAATGGGGGAAGCCAGATTCACTTAACGACTGCAGGGTATCCTGGGATCACGTGATCCCCTTTTGCGACCTGAGCAGCGAAGTCAATGGGGAAGCCAGATTCTCTTAACAACTATGTTAACTGACTGAACAACTGCGGCAATTCACTTAACAACTGTGGCAAGAAAGGTTGTAAAATGGAGCAAAACTCACTTAACCACTGTCTCGCTTAGCAACAGAAAGTTTGGACTCAGTTGTGGTCTTAAAATCAAGGATGACCTGTATTGCCTCCCATCCGGAAACCGGAAATAAACCCCAATTTCTGCCCCCAAATGCCACAAATTTAAAAAGAGCCTTGGTGGAGCAGTGGGCTAATGCCTCCTTAAGTAACACCAGCTGCCTGCAATTAGTGCAGGTTCGAGTCCCACCAGGCTCAAGGTTGACTCAGCCTTCCATCCTTCCCAGGTAGGTAAAATGAGGACCCAGATTGTTGGGGGCAATAAGCTGACTTTGTAATAATGCCGCTTGGGGTGGGGAGGCGAAAGCCCTAATAAGCAGACATATACATAGAATGAAGGCTTATTGCTAAGCACATATGATTTGTGCTTCTTAGATTGTAAGCCGCCCTGAGTCTTCGGAGAAGGGCGGGATATAAATGGGATTTTTTTTTAAAAAAAAAAATCGTAGTCATGTGAGCGTGGGATGCTGCAAACGGTCATGAATGCAGCCTGGCTGTGAAGCATCCTAAAGTGCTTTCACCGGAGATTGGCGACTGTCAGAACTTCGAGTCCGTTTCATAAGTAGTCTCCAGGTAGGTCCATTGCAACTTCAAACGATTGCTGTGCGGCCGGTCCTAAGTCAAGAACTACCTACAAGCATCTTGTTGGGTTCCCACCCGCCCGATAGATGGCTGGGCGGAAGAGACAAACGACGCGGGGAAAAGATTTGACTGCCACCAAGAGTGTGAGGTGGTGAGGTTGCTACCTCATCCAAGTGCAAATGACCCGCTTTGGAGGGCGCACTGATTTTCAACGCTGCATGAGTAAAAATTCCTCCTCTTCTCCTTTGAATGGATGCTGCTTTTTCCCTTTGATCCTGCCTCCCTGACAACAATATCAGCTTGGCTTCCTCTCGTTGTTGTCGTGTTGTTGCTGCTGCCTGCAGCTGTTGTTGTTATTTTGTCCTTCCTCCCACCCTGCTCCTCTCCCAGTCCCCCCACCACCACCACCCCGGCCGGCCGTCGCCTTTGCGTCACTGTCTCGTACTGAACTATACTGCACTTTTATCCAATCCTACTTCACATGTTCTGTCTTTATTTATTTTTTTCCAAGCTCACTATCTGGATAAGGTAGTGAAAGGTATGGTGACCTCTCTTCTCCTGTCTTTGTGTGTTTCGATCCAGCTTTCCACCCCGCCCAATCCCCGCCCGCGCCCTGCACAAATCTCATCTTAGCTGCCCCCCCATCTCCATGACCTCACCATTGTCACCTAAAGCCTAGCATGACTTGATTTCTCCCCCCACCCACCCAGGGAATTAACCCCAGGAAAACCTATTTCAACTCCATCCTTCTGTAAGTGCGACTGTCTTTCAATGATGTCCTATCTGTGTTGCTTCTGTCTTCTCCCATCCTTCACTCATTCCAACTTAGACAGGTAATATGGTTTGGGGAGGGGGGGGTTGTTGTTTCCCCCCCCCCTAAAAGGATACTTTAATTCTTTTTCGCGGTAGAACTCAGGGGAAGACAAGGTGAGTAGGACGATATGAAGTCTCCTTGTCTCCAAAATCCAGCGCGTAATCTTGAAAGCGGCCTCTTAACTTTTTCAGGTTGGAAGTATTTCGGGTTGCAACTCTAGAACAGTTGGCTAGTACATCTTGAAGATACTTTCTGTCCGTTTACAGTTCCGAACAAAAACTTGACTGATGACCACTAGCTTGCTTAGCAGCTATTCCAGCTAAAATGCCTTTCTGTACCTTAGCGAAGAGCAGCGAGGTTGGTTAGGGGATTGGAGGCTAAAATATACGAAGGACGGTTGCAGGAATTGGGTTTGTCGAAATTTAATGAGAAGGACAACTAAGGGTGACACGATAGCAGTGTGTCTCAATATCTAAGGGGCTGTCACAGAGAAGGTTTAACTTGTTCTCCGAAACACCTGAAAGCAGGAGAAGACACAGTGGATCAAAACTAATCCAGGAGAGAGAACCAATCTAGAACTAAGGAGAAATTTCCCGACAGTGGGAGCAATTAAAACAGCGGAAGGACCTGCCTTCGGAAGTTGTGGGTGCTGATTGGAGGTTTTCAAGAAGAGACTGGACAATCCTTTGTCTGAAATGGTATAGGGTCTCCTGCTTGAGCAGGGGGTTGGACTAGAAGACCTCCAAGATCCCTTCCGACTCTTATTATTCTGAAATATCCTAAATTCTCCACCTGGCGTACCAAGTGGTTGAGCAAGCTAGGAATGGAGCCCACTCCATTGAGAGATGCTAGAATGGTGTGAGGCTCTTGATAGCTCAAGACACCCGTTTCTCCTCAGCCGATTTTCCATTCCCCGAAAATCGATTTGAATAAAAAAAAAATGTGTAGAATAGTTTGGGCTTCCACACCACCATAAGCTTTCATGGAATCATGGATGGGGACATCTGAGGTCCTTGTTCAAGGTAGGAATCCAAATTAAAGCATTCCAGAGATGCTGGCTGGCTGGCTAGTTCTGGCAATTGGACTTCCCTTGTAGAGCAAGAAGGATGCTGTGGTTGTGGCCAGCTGGGGGATTCTGGGAATTGAAGTCCACAGGTCTTAAAAGTTACCAAGGTTGGACAATCCCTGGTTTACAGACTTAAAAGTACTTGGATCTTGGCTTTCCACCCAAGCAGAGCATTGGAGTGGACGAGGTCTCTGAATTCTCCCAAAGAAGGAAAAAATAACATGGATATTTTCCAAGGCCAGGACTTGCCCTTAGTTGTGCCGATAATGAGAAGAGAAACAGAGAACGGGCCCGCTCCTGAGGTTCTTCCTCGTAAATTCTTCCTTTGAGATCTAATCAATACCCGGGCATTTGCAAACAGACCCTCCATCGCCAGACAGGAGGATCCTTCTGCAAACGCCCTGCCCACCTGCCATAAATATATTTATTCCTCCTTTAAGCATTTATCTTCTGCCAAACACTAATTCTCACACCCAAGTCAGGAAGAGAAGAAATGAGAATAATGCACCAACTTCCTCTTTTTAATTTCAGAAGTACAAGTAGTCCTTCGCTTGCAACAATTTCATGACCGTTTGATATTACAACGGTACTGGAAAAAGTGACTTGTGACCAGTTTATTTTGGGGGGAGGGGTTTGGCACTGATGTCCATTGGTCATGTGATCAAAATCAGCTGCTTAGGAACTGACTCCTATTTATGACGGCTGCAGTGCCTCGGGAGGGGGGGGGTGTGTGTGTCATGCGATCCGCTTTTGCAACCTTCGGACGAGCGAAGTCGGTGGGGAAGCCCGATTCACTTAACCACCGTGTGACTAGCTGAACCGTTGCAGTGATTCACTTAACGACGGTGGCAAGAAAGGTCATCAAACGGGTCAAAGTTCACTTAGCAACTGCCTCACTTAGCAATGGAAATGTTGGGTTGGCTCTGTGGCGGTCGTACGTTGAGGAGCGCCTGGACAGGGCAAAGTTCGGCCTTTCCCCCCTGACATCGGTTTAAGAAGAGAACTGCAAAATTAGATCAAAATCTTTTCCCAACTTCTCTTTCTCAGATGTTCCTTGAAAGCCCACAAGGGGAGCTTAAGTCTGATGGAGCTGCTGGCTGCTCTTCTCCTTTTACAACTCTACACATTTACAACTGGGCTACTCTTTGTTAGGAGAGGAATTTGGTGATTAAAGGCCTTGCTGTATCTGTGTACTGGGCTGACACTGGGCTGTGATTTATAGCAGGAAATCCCTCAGGTTAAATCAGTGGCACAGGATTGCCTCCAGAAGCTGTGAATGCTCCAACCCTGGAGGTTTTTAAGAAGAGACTGGACAGCCGTTTGCCTGAAATGGGATAGGGTTTCCTGCCTGAGCAGGGGGTTGGGCTAGATGACCTCCAAGGTCCCTTCCGTTATTCTGTTGAGTTAGGCCGGTGCTGTGTGAAGATACACACTCATAGGCCAGACATCCAGCTATTTCTGCTGCTGAAGTTACTTGTAGAAAATGATTTTGACATACACAGCACTGGACAGAAAATTGCCCCCGCACACAGACACAGTATCAAAGTTTGCCTTGTATTTTGAAAAAAAAAAAACTCCCCTGATTTGACCAGCCTCGTGAAATATCAACTTAAATCAATAAAAGTCAATAAATAAACTCAATAATTTTAGTATGAAATAGGAGATGGGTCTCTCTTTATCTACTTTCTCTACAGCATAAGCCAGTTTCGATCTAGCAGTTAAGGCACCAGGCTAGAAACCAGGAGATTGTGAGTTCTAGTGCCGCCATAGGAATGAAAGCCGGCAGGAGGACTTTCGGCCAATCACCAGGAGACTGTGAGTTCTAGTCCCGCCATAGGAATGAAAGCCGGCTGAGAGACTTTGGGCCAATCTGACGAGCAGAGTCAGTGGGGAAGCGGGATTCACTTTACAACCGTATTACTAATTTAACAAACTGCAGTAGCTTCACTTAACAGATGAGGGCAAGAAAAGTCGTAAAACGGGCAAAACTCCCTTGACACATTCCTCACTTAACAACATAAATTTTGGGCTCTCTTGTGGTCGTAAGTTGAGGACGACCTGTAATTTGTATCATCTCTCCTGGTCTGTCCCTTCGGGGGTCAAAGCAACAGAGTCTGTAGCATCTCCTTTCCCAGCCTATCCTCACATTATTCTCATCATCGCAAAACCGCTGCTGCTCCTGATTTCTCTAAAACAAACAATGGGTTGCCAAAACCTTTTTGTTGTTGTTGTTGTTTAAATTTGGCAGGATCACCAGGAGCGGGGGGGGGGGGGGGGGGGAGAGTAGCCTATAAACTTTGGATCAGATTCGTCCGAATGTACTGCCAGCCAACGTTTCCATTCACCCTAAGCTATGGGAAAAATCAGCACTTAGGTGTAACTTCCAACTTCCATAAATCTCCTTTTGAGTTTTAGGTCGACAGGATTCCCGTTGGAAGCGGCTGACAGCTCGTGTTGTTTAGACTGTCTTAATTGTGAACATATTTGCTGAAATCCCCAAATCAGCTATTCTGATCTGAGTCAAGAGTAATTGGTTGCATTCTGCTTTAATCCAAACCAGCCCAAGAGTCAGGCTATTTTTTTTCCCCTCGTTTTAATTTTCTTTTCTTTTTTTATTAAAGAGTTTTAAAAAAAATGTTTACAATGCATATCCCCAAAACCCACCCACCCCAAACCACCCCCCTTCCCCCCCACTTCCCAGAGCTGAATACAGGGTTATAGATATAATAATCATATTCTAACTAAAATTATCCATTATAAAATTAACCAAATTCATAATGTGCTTTAACTCCCCTTTAACATAAATACATTCAAATTATTAAAAACATAATAATAATAACTTAAACAAGAATATAAAAGGGACGCGGTGGCTCAGTGGGTTAGGGCGCTGAGCTTGTCGATCAGAAGGTCAGCAGTTTGGCGGGTCGAATCCCGAGTGCTGCGTAACAGAGTGAGCGCCCGTTACTCGTCCCAGCTTCTGCCAAACTTAGCAGTTCGAAAGCACGTAAAAATGCAAGTAGAAAAATAGGGACCACTACGGTGGGAAGGTAACAGCGTTCCGTGCGCCTTTGGCGTCTAGTCATGCTGGTCACGTGACCACAGAGACGTCCTCGGACAAGCGCTGGCTCTTCGGCTTTGAAACAGAGATGAGCACCGGTCCCTAGAGTCGGAAATGACTAGCACACATGTGCGAGGGAACCTTTACCTTTACCTTTAAACAAGAATATAATCAATACTAATACTAAAATAATAGTAGCAATAATAATACAATATATATTATATCTCAAAAAAAACCACTAATACAAATCCTCTATAATAAATAATAACAATATCCCTCTAAAATCTACTCATAAGCTAAGTGAAACTTTTTAGTCCCATATTTGTTCTGAATATAATCTATCCATCTTCTCCAAACTCAAATGTATCTTTCCTGTGAATGATCCTTCAAATAAGCAGAAATCTTAGACATTTCTGCAAGATTCGATACTTTAAGTACCCATTCCTCTATAGTAGGCAAACTATCCTTC
>JAKJMR010017707.1:146143-159732 GCA_024449315.1 Daboia siamensis | reverse complement strand
GCACCTGTCTTTTCTCTCCTCCGCTCAAAAGACAGGCGAGTCCTCCACTTACAACGGTTTGTTTAGTGACCAAGTTACAACGGCCCTGAAAAAAGTGACTTAGGACCATTTTTCACACTTACGACCGTTGCCGTGGGTCACGTCATTTACATTCAGAGGCTTGACTGATGGGTCTCATTTATGACGGTTGCAGCATCCCGGGGGGGTGGGGGGTCATGTGACAAGCAACCGGACTCACTTAACAACCGGGGTTGCTAATTTAACAACTGCAGTGATTCAACCAACGGCGGCAAGAAAGGTCGTAAGCTGGAGCAAAACTCCCTTTACAAATTTCTCATAACATAAATACGGGGCTCAATTGTGGTTGTGATTTGAGGACTACCTGTGGGATCCACACAATCCCGGGTTGAAAATTACCTACAAAATAAGCAATATCATGGCCAAAAGAAGCCATATTGTAATGTCTCATAACCTGATGACAGAAAAGAAATTTGCTGGCAATGAGAGAAGAGAATATTTGTAGCTCAGCGTTGAACCGAGGGGTCCTTGATGCTCTCTGAGCTGAGTGGTTTTCTTGCAGACCTTTCACGACCCAACTAGGTAACATCATCCATGATAGAAGAGAGAAGGGGGTTGTGGAGAGGAGAAGGAGGAGGAGGACTGTGGGGTCCTTGGTGCTCTCTGAGCTTGGTGGTTTCTGTGGAAGATAAATAGAAGGTAGATCATGGGGTATTTTGGCCTTTGTTTTGCTGGATTCTAATAAAAGAGAATATTTGTAGCTCAGAGTTGAACGGTGGGGTCCTTGGTGCCCTCTGATCTTGGTGGTTTTCTTGCAGACGTTTCATTACCCAGCTAGGTAACATCATCAGTGCTAGAAGGGAGTGGGGTTTCCAGAGAGAAGGAGGAGGACGAGGAGGAGGAGGAGGAGGAGCTGTGGGGTCCTTGGTGCTCTCTGAGCTTGATTGTTTCCTTGCAGACGTTTTATGACCCAACTAGGTAACAGCATCAATGCTAGAAGGGAGTGGAGTTTGTGGAGGAGGAGGAGGACGACTGTGTGGTCCTTGATGCTCTCTGAGCTGGGTGGTTTTCTTGCAGATGTTTCATGACCCAACTAGGCAACATCACCAATGCTAGAAGGGAGTGAGGTTTTCTCCCTGTTTATATACAGTAGCTTGTCCTGTCAACGTTGGTGGGAATGTTGTTTTCTTTTTGTTAGTTCCTTGATTGACAGGGAAGATTGGGTAAATAAACATCTGCAAGGAAACCAGCACCAGGCACCCCACAATTTGCCAACAGCCATGTCATTCCCATCAGATCCAACTAGACCAAAACTCAAAATAATCCAGGACAAAAATGCCTGCTTGAATAAAATATATACATATATTGGTTTGCCCATGGAAGGCATCCAAGGTTCATTTGGTAGTTACTTCTTCAGCCGTGATTTTCTTTTCTTTTTTTAACCTCCAGGCCTTACAAGAAGAGATTAAAATTTCAGGGACTAAAATCAAGCTAAGCTACCTGAGCAGCCGTACGTCTGGCTACAAATCGGTCCTGAGGATCAGCTTGACGCATCCCACCATACCTTTCAACCTTATGAAAGTCCACCTCATGGTTGCAGTTGAAGGACGCCTCTTCCGAAAGTGGTTTGCTGCAGCTCCAGATCTCTCCTATTACTTTATCTGGGACAAGACGGATGTCTACAATCAGAAAGTGTTTGGCTTATCAGAAGTCTTTGGTAAGATATTGTTTCATTATCTGCCTTTATATCTTCGGCAGCTGCCAAGAAAGCCAAAACCAGTTCTAGGCTGCGTTAACGGAGGGACAGAATCAAGATCACACGAAGTGTTAGTACCGCTTGACAAGGCCTTGGTAAGGCCACACTTGGAACACGGCATCCAGGTTTGGTCACCACGGTGCAAAAAAGATGTTGAGACTCTAGAAAGAGCGCAGAGAAGAGCAACAAAGATGATCGGGGGACTGGAGGCTGAAACATATCAGGAAAGGTTGCTGGAATTGGGGATGTCTAATCTAATGAAAAAAGGGATGCGGTGGCTCAGTGGGTTAGGACGCTGAGCTTGTCGATCAGAAGGTCGGCAGTTTGGCGGGTCGAATCCCGAGTGCCGCGTAGCAGAGTGAGCACCTGTTACTCGTCCCAGCTTCTGCCCACCTAGCAGTTCGAAAGCACGTCAAAATGCAAGTAGAAAAATAGGGACCACTCCGGTGGGAAGGTAACAGCGCTCCGTGCGCCTTTGGCGTCTAGTCATGCCGGCCACATGACCACGGAGACGTCCTCGGACAAGCGCTGGCTCTTCGGCTTTGAAACGGAGATGAGCACCGGCCCCTAGAGTTGGAAACGACTAGCACGCGTGTCCGGGGGAACCTTTACCTTTACCTAATCTAATGAAGGACTAAGGGGGACATGAAAGCAGTTTTCCAATATCTCAGGGGCTTCCCCAAAGAAGAGGGGGTCAACCTATTCTCCAAAGCAGCAGACAGGAAGCAACGGATGAAAACTAATCAAGGAGAGAAGCAACCTAGAACTAAAGATAAATTTCCTGGTAGGGAGAACAATCAACCAGTGGAACTCCTTGCCTCCAGAAGTTGTGGGTGCTCCATCACTGGAGGCTTTTAATAAGAGACTGGACCACCATTTGTCTGAAATGCTATAGGGTTTCCCACCTGAACAGGAAGTTGGACTAGAAGACCTCCAAGGTCCCTTCCAACTCTTACCACTTTTTTTTTCTTTCTGTCTCCCACCTACCCGCCAACTTAAGTTAACCAAGATAGCTTTCTGTCAAGTCCTGACCAACCACTATCCGAAGTTCAGATGACAGGACCATGAAATGATTTCAGGTTCCACGCTCTTTGGAACTCTTTGCTTGGGAAGATTTTTGCTTCCCAGCTGACATTTTCTTACAGTTACTATATTTAAGCTGCTTAATTCAGACATCCACTAAGTGGTAGCAGAGAGCTACAGAAAAGTTTGACTCTTTGCTACCACCTAGTGGTTGTCAGAATTTTGGATGCCCAGAAATGATAGCCCTATACTTTTCTTGGCCTGGGAGATATAAAGGGTTCTATCTAGTTCAGGGGTAGGCAACCATGGCTCTTTTATGACTTGTGGACCTCAGTACCCAGAATTCCTGAACCAGCCATGCTGACTCAGGAATTCTGGGAGTTGAAGTGCACAAGTCAAAAGAGCCAAGGTTGCCTACCCCTGATCTAGTTGAATCGCTTTTATTTTCTTGTGTTCATTTGTTTATTTTCTTTTGGTTTCCTTGGGACTCTTTTCATAAGTTTTGGATTGTCTTTTTAAAGATATACTGCTTTAAAGCTGTTAATGTGGGCTGCTTTCTTTTCTGTCTTGCTTTTCATTTCTTTCCCGTTCTTTCTCGCTCTCCCCCAGTTTCAGTGGGCTACGAATACGAATCGTGCCCTGATTTGATCCTGTGGGAAAAACGGACTGCGGTGCTTCAAGGTTACGAGATAGATGCTTCCAAACTAGGAGGGTGGTCTCTGGATAAACACCACGCACTTAACATCCAAAGTGGTACGTTTGTTTGTTTGTTTGTTTACGCATGCTTCATATTTCTTCACCACCCGTCTCCCTTGGATGGCTTTTAGGATCGAAGCTGCAGTTAATTGCTATGGCTCATCCTTGAGTGATGAGTGTAAGAGAGCCTGCTTTTCTGATTGTAAGCTGTAAAGGTTGGTCCACTTAACCACAGCAATATAGCAATCCCCAATTTTTCAGGCTTGGCGGCCATGTTCTTGCAGGATCTGAGGTGTGGCTTCGTTAAAAAAAAATGCAAGAAACCCAGACGTTGCCTTTAAGCTTCACGTTCTGGGTCTTCAACTCCCAGAATTCCTCAGCCAGCATGGGAGAACTATGGCCCCTTCATGACTTGTGGACTTCAACTCCCAGAATTCCTGAGTCAGCATGGGGGAAACTTTGGCCCCTTCATGACTTGTGTACTTCACCTCCCAGAATTCCTGAGCCAGCACGGGGAAACTATAGCCCCTTCATGACTTCTGGACTTCAACTCCCAGAATTCCTGAGCCAGCACGGGGAAACTATGGCCCCTTCATGATTTCTGGACTTCAACTCCCAGAATTCCTGAGCAAGCATGGGGGAACTATGGCCCCTTCATGACTTGCACTATGAAGCGAGTAGAGCTTCATACACGCACGCTTGACCATCCCCCCCCCCAGCCTGGTTTTGAACAGGCCGCAGCCCGGGGGTTGAGGACCTCTAGATGAAAAACAAAGGAGATGTCCCATTACAAGAATGACTGGGAATATACACAGGTTGTCCTCAGCTGATGACCACAGTTTCATTGCTAAGCGAGACAGTTGTTAAGTGAGTTTTGTCCCATTTGACGACCTATCTGGCCATAGCTGTTAAGTCAAACCACTGCCATTGTTACGTGAGTCATAAAGTTGTTAAGCGAATTTGGTTTCCCCGTTGCTTTTGCTTATCAGAAGGTCGCAAAATGGTTCTGGTGGCTACTGACACTGCAATTGTCATCAGTGTGACTCAGTTGCCAAGCGTGTGAATTATGATCACATAACCACGGGGATCCTGCAACAAGTGTGAAAAACGGTCATAAGTCGTTTTTTTTAGCGCCGTTGTAACTTTGAACGGTCACTGAAGAAACTGCAGTAAATTGAGGGCTACCCATATTGCTCCGAAAAAGACGACCAGGTCTTATATTAATTTTTGCTCCAAAAGACACATCGGGGATTATTTTTAAGTTAGGTCTTATTTTGGGGGGAAATATGGTACTAAATGTGTCCGTCTGGCTGACAATCTTAACTGGGACTTATTTTTTGGGGTGGGGCTAAGTCACGCTAGAGCTTATTTTTCGGTTAAGTCTAATTTTGAGGGGAACAGGGTATCTGCGCATGCCAATGGCCAGTTTTGATCGTTGTGTCAAGTCCCAACGGAGCTGTCTCTCGGTGCAAAGTCTGCCTATCACCTTTGCATTTGCCCTCCAGGTATCCTGCACAAAGGAAATGGGGAAAACCAGTTCATCTCCCAGCAGCCCCCAGTCATAGGGAGCATCATGGGGAATGGACGCCGGAGAAGCATCTCTTGCCCGAGTTGCAATGGTCTGGCGGACGGCAACAAGCTCCTGGCACCCGTTGCCCTCACCTGCGGCTCCGACGGCAGCCTGTACGTCGGAGACTTCAACTACATCCGGAGAATCTTCCCTTCGGGAAACGTCACCAATATTTTGGAGTTAAGGTATAATGAGTGTCTTCTTCTTGTTGTTGTTGTTGTTTTGTAAATATTTTATTAGAATTTTTTAACATAACATAAATCATTATAAAACAGAATGTGGTCTGGGTCACATTTATAAAACAGTCCTAAACAATTAATTTCTATAATCTATATCCCATGTTAATTTCATTTGATTTCCCCTTTCCCCAATGGATCTTTCTTTGCAAAACCTTAGATTAAGACAATTTTATTTGCTTAACAACAGTTAAATGTATAGTTTCAATAATCCTGTGTATCGTTTTAGTTGCCTTATCATGAATCCTGTCACCATGTTTATTTCAACTTATTTCTCCCCCCCAAATTCTAAATATTTTTGCAAGTGACAACCTTTTTAACACTTAACTATATTGACGTTGGTGGATTTCATTCTGTTTTTTTCCATACAAACCCTCTCATGCTTTTATATTTCCCAATCAATAGGTAAAAAAGTAAAAAGAAACGAACAAAAAAGAAAAAAGAGCATCTTATTTCTCCCTCCGTGTTTTAAATGTTCTTACAAATAACAATCATTTCTTGTTGCTTTTGTGGCCCTCAAGGTGATCTGCTCAAATGATGAAAGCAAGAGCAAAATCTTTCGGGGGTGACATGTAATGCAACGTTTCGATGAAAAGAAGGAGTAGGGCCGTGGTGGTGCACCTATGGCACTTGTGCCACGGGTGGCACACAGAGCCCTCTCTGTGGGCACGCGTGCCATCATCCCAGTCCTAGGCCTTCAGCTGGGTTTTATAAAACCTTTTCGCTTTAAGCCTCCATCGCCATGTGGAGAAAAAAAAAAAGATTCGATCAATCAATCAATTTCAACTTCTTGCGGGGGAAAAAAAAAATACCTTGCAAATTTGGGATTGCCGTTATCTGCCGTTACCACCGGAGCCACTCCTGCCCAATGGGCCACACCCACCCAATAGGCCACACCACCCAATAGGCCACACCTAATAGGCCACACACCCCAGCACCCGACAATACATAAGTGGGTTTGGGGTTGCAGTTTGGGAACTCGGTCTGTAAAAGGTTCGCCATCACTGGACTAGGGGACGCGGTGGCTCAGTGGGTTAGGACGCTGAGCTTGTCGATCAGAAGGTCGGCAGTTTGGCGGGTCGAATCCCGAGTGCCGCGTAGCAGAATGAGCGCCTGTTACTCGTCCCAGCTTCTGCCAACCTAGCAGTTCGAAAGCACGTAAAAATGCAAGTAGAAAAATAGGGACCGCTACGGGGGGAAGGTAACAGCGTTCCGTGCGCCTTTGGCGTCTAGTCATGCTGGCCACATGACCACGGAGTCGTCCTCGGACAAGCGCTGGCTCTTCGGCTTTGAAACGGAGATGAGCACCGGCCCCTAGAGTCAGAAACAACTAGCACGCATGTGCGGGGGAACCTTTACCTTTTACCTTTAGGTCACCACATTATAAAAAAGATGTTGAGACTTTGGGGCGGGGGGGGCGGAAAATGCAAAGAAGAGCCACTAAGATGATTAAAGGCCTGGAGACAAAAACATAGGGGAAGTGTTGTGATTCAGGGTCAGCCTGTGGGTTCGGTAGTTGGGTCGGACGATTCAGAGGAGGAGGAGGGGGGTGTTGGAGAGCTTGGTGAGGATAGTATTAAGGCTCCGCAGAGCCCTCAGCCAGGCCCCTCCCATCCGGTTAGGACGCAGACCCAGCTGTGTGAGCCTGACAGCGTGGATGAAGATGACCCACAGCTGGCCCTGTTCAAGGACGCCCGACGCAGGAGGCAGTCAATCAGGAGTAAACAGAGGAAGGCAATGGGGCACCTCGGAAGGAGGCAGAGAGCAGCCACGCCCTGAACTGTTTAAAAGGGGAATGTGTGGGAGGGGTGCTTTGCTTAAGGCAGGGGTGTCAAACTCAATTTCATTGAAGGCCACATCAGCATTGCGGTTGCCCTCAGGGCCAGGTGGGTGTGGCCAGGGTGGGCGTGGCCTACTGGGTGGGCGTGGCTAGAGTGCGTATGGCCTACTGGGTGGGCATGGCCAACTCTACATCGTTCGCATCAAGGGTGCCTATGGGGGCCTGGGCAGGAGTGGGACAGATCTGAGGGTCTCTGGCAGAAGGAGGGTCTCTGGGCCAGGGCCAAGGCAGTGGGGGCCGTTCCCTCACTGTTTCCAGGATGGCTTCGTGGGCCGCATGAAACCACTTCGCGGGCCGCATCCGGCCCCCGGGCCTTGCGTTTGACATGTCTGGCTTAAGGCAACTGTTTGAATAGCTCCTGTTTCATGGTTTGTGTTTGCTCTGTTTGATGTTAATAAATTTGGCAGGCTTAGTTCCAGCCTCTTGCCTTCTTGTAAAGGGGTTGTCCCTGCCTTTTCTGCAGGGCCGGTAGTCGGCTGGTACAGAACAGGAAGAACGATTGCAGGATTTGGGTTTGGCTAACGTAGAGAAAAGAAGGACTAGGGTGGGACACGATAGCAGCATTGCCAGCATTTGAGGGGCTGCCACAAAGAAAAGGAGGGTCAGTATATTCTCCAAAGCGCCTGAAGGCAGGACAAGAAGTAACGGATGGAAAGTAATCGAGGAGAGAAGCAACCTAGAACTAAGGAGAAACTTCCTGACAGTTAGAACAATTAACCAGTGTAACAACCTGCCTCCAAAAGCTGTGGATGCTCCATTTTCAAGAAGAGACAAGACCACAATTTGTCCAGAATACAGATAGTCCTTGACTTACGACCACAATTGAGCCCAAAGTTTCTGTTGATAAGCGAGACAGTTGTTAAGTGACTTTGGCCCCAGTTTTTTTTTACCTTTCTTGACACGGTTGTTAAGTGAACCAGTGCAGTTGATAAGTTAGTAACACGGCTGTTAAGCGAATCCGGCTTCCCCCATTGACTTGGCTTGACAGAAGGTGGCAAAAGAGGAGGACACAAATCCGGGACGCTGCAACCGTCATAAATATTGACTCAGTTGCCAAGGGCCCAAACTTTGATCACATGACCACGGGGATGCTGCAACGGTCGTAAGTATGAAAAATGGTCAGGAGTCACTTTTTCCAGTGCCCCTGTAACTTTGAACAGTCACTAAATGAACTGTTGTAAGTCGAGGAATACCTGTAATATAGGGTCTCCTGCTTGAGCAGGGGGTTGGACTAGAAGACCTCCAAGGTCCCTTCCAACTCTGTCATTCTGAAAATTCAGAAGCTCAGACAAAAATCCGGGTAACATAGATCAATTCAGAAGGTGAACAAGCATCCATGTATCCTAGTCCAGGGGTCCCCAACCCCTGGCTAGTGAACTGGCACGGGTCCATAGCATATTAGAAACTGGGCTGTGCAAACAAGTGAAGCCCCATCTGTGGGATGCAGGCAGCCAGGCCCCCTCCGATCCACGATAAAGCCTTTCTCCACGCAAGGGGTCCCTGGTGCCCCAAAGGTTGGGGCTGCTGCCCTACTCCAGGGGTAGGTAACCTTGGCTCTTTTATGACTTGTGGACTTCAACTCCCAGAATTCCTGAACCAGCATAGGGGAACTATGACCCCTTCATGATTTGTGGACTTCAACTCCCAGAATTCCTCAGCCAGCATGGGGGAACTATGGGCCTTTATGACTTGTGGACTTCAATTCCCAGAATTCCTGAGCCAGCATGGGGAAAACTTTTGCCCCTTCATGACTTGTGGACTTCAACTCCCAGAATTCCTGAGTCAGCATGACTGGCTCAGGAATTCTGGGAGTTGAAGTCCACGAGTCATAAAAGAGCCAAGGTTGCCTACCCCTGCCCTAGACCAATTCCAGCAATAATTCACACCGAAGACCATTGACACCATCTCCTTGGGAATATTGAAAAATCAGCAGGAAGCCTTAAGGAAACTTCCCGCTTTAGCAAAACGATGGAACTAATGGCAGGAGACCAAAAATATTCAGGACATTTAGTGGCCATTCATAACCCAGTTTCCACATTAACTTTGATTTATACCTTCAAATATAACCCTTCCAGGAGTTACCTTCTCTCCAGTTATCCTGCCCGCTCCTTGCAGATGAAGAGCAAAATGGAAGAAATTACAATTAGCCCGTTTTGCAGGAAAAGAGCATGGCAGTTAGCACTAGCAATAGCACTTAGACCAGGGGTCTTCAAACTTGGCCCTTTGATGACTTGTGGTCTTCGACTCCCAGAATTCCTCAGCCAAGTCCACAAGTCATCAAAGGGCCAAGTTTGAAGACCCCTGACTTAGACTTATATACCACTTCATGGAGCTTTACAGCCCTCTGTAAGCAGTTTATGGAGTCAGCATATCACCCCCAACAATCTTTTTTTCTGCTTGTCGCCCAGGTTTGGGGAGACGTAAAAAGGACCATGAGTCTGGTTGACTTTGGCTGAGCGCCATCCAGAGGGATTTTTTTTTTTTTTTTTTTGGATTTGGGAGCTAACATGGTTTTCCTCCAGGCCTTCTCCACATGTGTTCCCTGAGAGAGGTAAAGCCATTTAAGTGTGGTGGCTCAGTGGGTTAGGACGCTGAGCTTGTCGATCAGAAGGTCGGCAGTTTGGCAGGTCGAATCCCGAGTGCCGCGTAGCAGAGTGAGCGCCTGTTACTCGTCCCAGCTTCTGCCAACTTAGCAGTTCGAAAGCAGGTAAAAATGCAAGTAGAAAAATAGGGACCACTACGGTGGGAAGGTAACAGCGTTCCGTGCGCCTGTGGCGTCTAGTCATGCCGGCCACATGACCACGGAGACGTCCTTGGACAAGCGCTGGCTCTTCGGCTTTGAAACGGAGATGAGCACCGGCCCCTAGAGTCGGAAACGACGAGCACGCATGTGCGGGGGAACCTTTACCTTTACCTTACAATGCCCGGAATTCCCAAATCCACAGAGTTAAAGTGGTGATTCACAAAGATTGCAACAAGGCAAGTTTGGTGAAGCTCGTTCAGGGCCACCGAGCTCAGCCTAAACATTGGATTAGCAGTCTTTCTCCCTTCCTCTCTTTTTTCCCAGTTCTCTCTCTTTCTCTCTCCCCTGAGGCAACCTGGGGACTTTTGTGCAATAAAAGTGAAAAAAAAACAACCATTTTTGCCCACAAGGATACAGCTGTCACGGTTCCAATGAATGAGACAAATCAAACAAATTGGAGGCATATTATGTATCTAAAAAGTCTTAGCCTGTCCATGAAACATGAAGACATACACTGACCAGTGGGGTAACTTAAAAAAAAAATAAATTGCAATTTTACAAGAAACATACAGGATAGCCTCTTGCTATCTCTTGAACTCTAATGTGAATTTAGCAACCAGATGTAACTCAGGTGAGCTAGAAAAGCATTGTAAATACAGGTAGTCTTCAACTTAATAACCATTCATTTGGCTGCTGTTTGAGGTAACAGCAGTACTGAAAAAAGTGACTTAACGAACGTTTTTCACACTGGCGACCATTGCAGCATCCCCAAGGGCCAGCTGATCAAAATTCAGACGCTTGGCAACTGCCCATGCTCTCTAAACATAACACAACATAACGCAACAATGGATTTCTATAACAACAATCTAGCTACGTTATATTTCATCCAGCCAGCATCAGACAAAATGATATTTCCCCCCCCCCCATGGAAGGTATCAGCGTTACGAGGCAGGTCTCCAACGAGATGCCTGACATTTCCTTAGAACAGTTAACCTTGGTGGAGCAGTGGGCTAATGCCTCCTTAAGTAACACCAGCTGCCTGCAATTAGTGCAGGTTCGAGTCCCACCAGGCTCAAGGTTGACTCAGCCTTCCATCCTTCCGAGGTAGGTAAAATGAGGACCCAGATTGTTCGGGGCAATTAAGCTGATTTTGTAATAATGCCGCTTGGGGTGTGTGTGAAAGCCCTAACAAGCAGGCATATACATAGAATGAAGGCTACTGCTAAGCTTGTAAGCCGCCCTGAGTCTTCGGAGAAGGCCGGGATATAAATGGGATTAAAATAAAAATAAAAATAAATAAATAAACCAGCGGAACTGCTTGCCTCCAGAAATTGTGGGTGCTCCGACACCGGGGAGTTTTTAAGAAGAGAGATTGCACAACCATTGGTCTGGAATGGGATAGGTTTCCCTGCCTGAGCGAGGGGTTGGACTAGAAGACCTCCGAGGTCCCTTCCAACTCGGTCATTCGGTTGTTCTGCCTGCTCTTTCAGAAGGATGGACCTCCAGTTTGCTAACTCTTGATTTATCGCTGCCTTGTAGAGTGTGGTTGTCGCTGCCAACTTTTCAGCCTAAGCCGCAAGGCTCGGAGTTCAGCTTGTAACCTTTTCTCTCTCTCTTCTCCTTCCTTCTTCTCTTCTGCCCTCTATGTTCCTGCTCTCCTGTCAGAAATAAAGATTTCAGACATAGGTAAGACATCCGGTGGCCAACTGCGGGTGCCTTTTTTCTGTCCTGTTGCATGCTCTTCTTTTTATTATTATTATTTTTTTTTTCGTTTTCTTGTTGTCGCACTTTATAAGGTGACTTAAGCTTGCTGGGCTGCCGCTGTTCAAGCAATACTGAGTCACGGGTAAAATGCATTTTATTTTTAACATCCGATTCTCCCATGCTGTGTTGCACATCAAGCAGCAAACGGGTAAAATGCAAAGGAGATAAAAAAAAATGGGAGGTCCTGAATTCAAAATCTGCGAGAGGAGTTCACAAGCCAAGCCCTTCCCCTTTTTGCACACTTGTGCAAAAGGGGCGGGGTTTAGCTCACTGCCACGTGTTTTCCCCTCTGGTGAGTTTTCATCTCTTGCACTACCATCCTTGCGCTCTTAGTATAAAACTTGTTGTTTTTAATTCAGGATCCTTTATTCTTTTTACATTTTATTTGTTTGTTGCCAAAGATCAAAATGTTTATAGTTGGGGTTTTTTTGTTTTTTTTTTAAGGAACCAGTTCTGTTGAAGGAAAACAGCAGCTGGTTTTCCAGTGCGGAAAGTTATCTGTCCATAGAGCGAAAAATTACTTTGTGCGTCTTCCTGCCCGTTTTATATAATCTCATCTATTAAAAATATAAACATAAAGGCCCATTTCCAACCTGCTGTCCCTTTTTCCTAACTTCCCACTGTGTTTCACTGCCTTAAAAACAAAACAGAAAGAAATGTTCACCCACCGAGTTTGCAAGTAAAGTTAGCTAAGTTACTATGCCTCAGAAATCAGGGTGGTTTTTCTCCTTCCTTCCTTCCTTCCTTCCTTCCTTCCTTCCTTCCTTCCTTCCGTTTCATGCTGTGCATATCATTTATATCTGTACATATTACCTTTGGCAGATGTTTGTTTAAAAAAGAGCTATGCCATCTGAGCGAGGAACACTCCAGACCACAAGAAAGGAAAATATTTGTAGCTCAGGATTGAAATGAGGGGTCCTTGGTGCTCTCTGAGCTTGGTGGTTTTCTTGCAGACGTTTCATGACCTAAAGTAGGTAACAGGGCTCTTCAACATCTTCATCAACGATTTGGATGAGGGGATAGATGGGGAACTCATCAAATTTGCAGACGACACCAAGCTGGCAGGAATAGCCAATACTCCAGAAGATAGGCTTAAGATACAGGAGGATCTGGACAGACTCGAACACTGGGCACTATCTAACAAAATGAAATTCAATTGTGAAAAAAGTAAGGTTCTACATTTAGGCAGGAAAAACCAAATGCACAAGTATAGTATAGGGGGTACCTTGCTCAATAGTAGCAACTGTGAGAGGGATCTTGGAGTCCTAGTGGACAATCCCTTAAATATGAGCCAGCAGTGTGCTGCAGCTGCCAAAAAAGCCAACACAGTGCTAGGCTGCATCAACAGGGAGAGAATCAAGATCACGTGAAGTACTAATACCACTTTACAATGCTTTGGTAAGGCCACACCTGCAATACTGCATCCAGTTTTGGTCACCACGATGTAAAAAAGATGTTGAGACTCTAGAAAGAGTGCAGAGAAGAGCAACAAAGATGATTAGAGGTCTGGAGACTAAAACATATAAGGAACGGCTGCTGGAATTGGGTATGTGTAGTTTAATGAAGAGAAGGGTGAGGGGGGACATGATAGCTGTGTTCCAATATCTCAGGGGCTGCCCCAAAGAAGAGGGAGTCAAGCTATTCTCCAAAGCACCTGAAGGCAGGACAAGAAGCAACGGATGGAAACTAGTCAAGGAGAGAAGCAACCTGGAACTAAGGAGAAACTTCCTGACAGTTAGAACAATTAACCAGTGGAACAACCTGCCTCCAGAAGTGGTGAATGCTCCAACACTGGAGATTTTTAAGAAGAGACTGGACAGCCATTTGTCTGAAATGGTATAGGGTTTCCTGCCTGAGCAGGGGGTTGGACTAGATGACCTCCAAGGTCCCTTCCAAATTATTATTATTATTATTATTATTATTATTATTATTATTATTATTAT
>JAKJMR010017707.1:117361-129425 GCA_024449315.1 Daboia siamensis | reverse complement strand
CCGCCTTCTTTCGAAGGCGGTAGCTCTGCAAATTGGCCGCGGCAGCAGGGCTGTAAACATTAAAACCAAAAGAGCCACTGGGAACCGGTTCCATCAAACATAAAAAAAGTGGCAACCGCATGCGGCTCCCACTTTTTTTTATGTGTGATGGAACCGGTTCCCAGTGGCTCTTTTGGTTTTTCAGGTTGCCGACCCCTGGTCTATTCCATGGGTAGGCAACCTTGGCTCTTTTATGACTCGTGGACTTCAACTCCCAGAATTCGTGAACCAGCCATGCTGAGGGGAAAGGGAGAGGTTTCCAAGCTGAGCCATGCTGGCTCAGGAATTGTGGGAGTCCGCAAGTCATGAAGGGGCCATAGTTTCCCCCATGCTGGCTGAGGAATTCTGGGAGTTGAAGTCCACCAGTCATAAAAGAGCCAAGGTTGCCTACCCCTGGTCTATCCTAACTTAGCACCTGCCAGGTGTGTAGGCCGTAAGGGTATTAGCCGGAAGAGTATCTTCTGTACCCAAAAAATAAACAATAAAAGACCATCTCTAACTGATTTCAACCGTTTTAGAAAAATTAAAATGCCAGATTAATGCTGGAAGGGAAATTCAGCTCCACCCCAGGAGTCTAATTAAGCAACAGAAAGCACTTTCAGAACTCTTTGGGGAATTAATTGACTAGGGCGAGATTTAAACGGTCAGAGCTGAGTAAAAGTCCGTAATAATTGTCTCCCGATCAAGCATCTGAATATTCAGTTGCTCCGAGCTGATTCTGGGAACCATATTTTCTGATCAGGGCCAGCTCCAGGACTCAGCCAGTGGATACAGGTAGTCCTCAACTTACAACACCTTGTTTAGTGACCGAAGTTACGACGACACTGAAAAAAGTGACTTATGACCATTTTTCGGACTTATGACCATTGCAGCATCCTCATGGTCACGTGATCAAAATCCAGAGGCTTGGCAACTGGCATGTACTTAGGACAGTTGCAGCGTTCCAGATTCACGCAATCCCCTTTGGCGACCTTCTGTCAAACGAAGCCAGTGGGGGGGAAGGCAGATTCACTTCGCAACTGTGTCACTAACTTCAAATGCTGCAGCCATTCCCTTAACAACTTGTGGCGAGAAAGGTCGTAAAATGGGGCAAGGCTCACTTAACAGCTGTCTCGCTTAGCCACAGACATTTTGGGCTGCCTCGTAAAGTCGGGGACTACCTGCAATGGACTACGAGACTTTGTGGATCTCGTGGGGTGTGCCATTTTTACGAAGGGAAAATGTGAAATTTAACGGATGGGTGCGCAACTCATTAAAGGAAGCTACTTTGGGTGTGTGGTGCAAAAATCGGAATAAATCTTTTCATTAACGAAAGATTTGAAAGCCACCATCCTGTTGAACTGGTTAACCACCCTGATAATTAAGGCACTCAAATTCTCTGACCTGCTCTACTTTATGTCTCATTTGCAAAACTGCGGATAGCCCTCAACTTGCAACCGTTCATTTAGCGACCAAAGTTACAATGGCACCCGGGGGGGGGAAAAAAGTGCTTTATGACCATTTTTCACCTTTATGACCGTTGCAGCATCCCCAGGGTCACGTGATTCACATTTGGATGCTTGACAGCTGCTTCATATTTATGATGGTCACAGGTGTCTCATGGTTCGTGGGAGATCCCCTTCTGGCAAGCCGAGTCAATGAGGGATAGCCAGATTTACTTAACAACTGTGCTACTCATTTAGCAACTGCGGTATTGTGGCCAGAAAAATCGTAAAGGGAGGCAAAGCTCACATTTAACAAATTTCTCACTTAGCAACATACATTTTGGGCTGAGTTATTTATTTTATTTATTAATTGAATTGAATTTCTATACCGCCCTTCTCCCGAAGGACTCAGGGCGGTGTACAGGGCAATAAAAGTACTACATACAAAAGTTAAAAGTAAGATTATCATTAAATTAATTTAGCCCTAACAATAAATAGTTAAAAATACCCCAAACCCTTAAACCAGGCCGGCCTGTTCAAATAAATAGGTTTTCAGATCATGGCGGAAAGAGCGAAGGTTGGGAGCCATCCGGAGCTCAACCGGTAATTGATTCCAAAGGTCTGGCACGCCCACAGAGAATGCTGTCCCCCTGGGGGCCGCAAGCCGACACTCTCTGACCGACGGCACCCTGAGGAGGCCCTCTCTGTGGGAGCGCATAGGACGATGGGAAGATGACGCCAGCAGCAGGTGCTCCCATAGGTAGTCCGGACCCAAGCCATTTAGGGCTTTATAGGTCATCACCAGCACCTTGAATCTCTCCCGGAGGGCAACTGTAAGCCAGTGCAGCTCGTGGAGAAGAGGTGTTACATGGGAGTATCGGGAGACCCCCATCACAACTCGTGTGGCCGCATTCTGCACCAGCTGAAGCCTCCGAGTGGTCCTCAAGGGCAGCCCCATGTACAGAGCATTGCAGTAGTCTATACGAGAGGTTACAAGCGCATGAGTGACTGTACGCAGGGCATCCCAGTCCAGATAGGGGCGCAACAGGCGCAACAGGCAAACCTGGGCAAAGGCCCCCCTGGTCACAGCTCCTACATGGCCTTCCAAACTGAGCTGTGAGACCAGGAGGACACCCAAGTTGCGAGCCCTATCTATGGGAGTTATGGCCGTGTGTCGAGGATTACCTGCAAGGGGAGCTGCGGACGGTTGGCTGCCTGTCAAGTTGTTGGGTTTTTTTTTTCTCTCTCTCTCTCTCTTTCTCTCGTATAGATCAAGTGCGCAACAGCTATTACATCGGGGCAGATGGTTCTTTGCGCCTGATCCTGGCTAATGGCATGGAGGTGGCTCTTCAGACTGAGCCCCATCTCCTGGCGGGCACCGTGAACCCCACCGTGGGGAAGAGGAACGTGACCCTGCCCATCGACAACGGTCTCAACCTGGTCGAGTGGAGACAACGGAAAGAGCAATCCAGAGGCCAGATCACCGTGTTTGGACGCAGGCTGAGGGTGAGTGGGCCCGTTCCCGGTGAGCATGGACGGACCTGAAATTGTTGGTTCCTCTTGTCACCGGGGAGGAAAGGGTTAAAGCAGAGTCCCCCAACCTTTTTGGAGCGGGAGGAGGAGGGGAAAAAAAAGGGATGGTTTTACGGGAGGGATAAACTCATGCACGTACATGTGCGCACCCACAAACACCTGGGGCCGCGAATGCCCGCGACGCTCGTGATGACACTCGCGAGAATGGGGGATGAGAGTTTGTGACGCTCACGCCAGTGGGGCTGCAAACATTGTGATGCTTGCAGTGACGCTTGCGCGAGTGAGCACAGACACAGACACACTGGCCAGCCACTCGAACAGCACGATGGCCAACAGGCCACGGCCTGGTAGTGGGTTGTGGCCCACAGGTTGTGGACCTCTAGGTTAAAACACTTCCCAATGTTGTCACATCAGTTGGAAGGAACACGCGAGATGGATTGAGTTTTGCAGTGGGTCTTCCTTTGCAACAAGAAGGGGCAAACTTTAAAAATTACAGCTAGGGTGACCTGGAACGAGACCAAGTGAAGGGTTGTGACCTTTCGTGGTAGGTTAGCAGGGATGAAAGAACAGCATACAGATAGTCCTCGACTTAACGATCACAGTTAAGCCCAAAGTTTCCATTGCTTACAGCTGTTAAGTGAATTTTGCCCCATTTTTATGACCTTCCTTGCTACAGTTGCTAAGTGAATCACTTCGGCTGTTAAGTTAGTAACGTGGTTGTTAAGCGAATCTGGCTTTCCCCGTTGACTTTCCTTGTCCGAAGGTCACAAAAGGGGATCATCACAGGACACCGCAACTGTCAGGAACGTGAGTCAGTTGCCAAGGGTCTGAATTGTGATCCTGTGACCAGGAAGATGCTGACACAGTTGTATCTGTGAAAAATAGTCATAAGTCACTTGTTTCGATGCTGTTGTAACTTCAAACGGTCATTAAACGAGGATTAACTGTACTTTGTACTCTGAATCCATCGTTCTCCCAGCCCACGGGTAGGCAATCTTGGCTCTTTTATGACTCGTGGACTTCAACTCCCAGAATTCCTGAGCCTGCTGGAATTGAAGTCCACGAGTCATAAAAGAGCCAAGGTTGCCTACCCCTGTCCCAGCCAAATGTGGCCTCACCACAGTGGTATAAAGCAATAACTTCCCAATATTGTTGCTGCTGCCCCTATCAAATATCAAAAATGCTTATATCCACTGTCTCATTTTTGCATGCATATTGAAAAGGGGCGTGGCTTTCAGCACATATCATAGCCACCATCTTGACTTTTTCTGCCCTTTTTTGTGGCTGCCCCAGTTATAGAATAGAACAGAATTATTTGTTGGCCAACTTTGGTTGGGTACGCGAGGAATTTATCTCTGGTGCAGAAGCTCTCACTGTACGTATACAAGCGATAAGTGAGAAATCACAATCAGCATAAAAATACATTCGTCATAAATCATAAGAGACAACGCATTCATCATAAATCACAAGGTGCAACGCTTAATGATCGTCATAGGAGAACTAGCTAAGCAAACAACATAAATCATACGAGGATGCTAAATAAAACAATGTTAAATTGTAAGATACAAACAACCAAGTCATAAGAAGATATGAAGAAGCTAAAACTCAAATACTTTGGCCAACTAATGAGAAGGAAGGACTCACTGGAGAAGAGCCTAATGCTGGGAAAGATTGAGGGGACGAAAGAGAATGAGGTGGCTGGATGGAGTCACTGAAGCAGTAGGTGTGAGCCAAAATGGACTCCAGAAGATGGTAGAGGACAGGAAGGCCTGGAGGAACGTTGTCCATAGGGTCGCGATGGGTCGGACACGACTTCGCAGCTAATAACAACAAAGTACTTTGGTAATGTTGCAGAAATTAGTTGTTTAGCAGAGTGACGGCGTGGGGGAAACTGTCCTTGTGTCTAGTTGTTTTGGTGTGCAGTGCCCTATACACCAAGTATATAGTGCAAATGCCAAATGCCTTTATACATAAAGAACCAATATATTATTAACAGTTTAAAATACTTAGCTGAATCCCAGTGTATGGATTTTTCAAGGCTCTCCTTCCTGCCTTTCTTGCTTGCATCTAGGCAAAAACCCTATTTGCCACTTGCCCAGGGGAGGGAAGCAAAAGAGATTGTTCCGAACGGTAGTTAACGATGAATCTTACTAAGGCTTTTGGTAATTGTCCTCATTCTTATCCTTGCAGGTTCACAACCGAAATTTGTTGTCCCTTGACTTCGACCGCGTGACACGTACCGAGAAGATTTACGATGACCATCGCAAATTCACGCTGCGCATTCTCTATGACCAGGCGGGCCGGCCCACGCTCTGGTCCCCCAGCAGTCGTCTGAATGGAGTGAACGTCACCTATTCCTCCGGAGGACATATAGCCGGGATCCAAAGGGGTACTATGTCCGAAAGAATGGAATACGACCAAGCGGGCAGAATCACATCCAGAATGTTTGCTGACGGCAAATCTTGGACCTACACATATTTAGAGAAGGTGAGTGCCGTAGGGAAGAGGTGTCTGTAAAGTTTTAACCAACTGAAGTTTTATGAATCACCCAATCTGCCTCTTTGAATTATATTTATATACTACAGGCAGTCCTTGACTTACAACCGTTCACTTAGTGACCATTCAAAGTTACAACCGCACTGAAAAAAAAATGACTTCTGCCGGTTTTTCACATGACTGTTGCTGCATCTCCATGGTCACGTGATCAAAATTTGGAGGTTTTGGCAACTGGCTCATATTTATGACGGTCACGGTGTCCCGGGGTCATGTGATCCCCTTTTTGCAACCTTCTGACAAGCAAAGTCAATGGGGGAAGCCAAGATTCACTTAATTGTGTTACTAACTTAACCGCTACGATGATTCACTTAACAACTGCGGCAAGAAAGATTGTAAAGTGGAGCAAAAGACACCAAACAGCTATCCTGCTTAGCATTGGAAGTTTGGGGCGCAGCTGTGGCTGTAAGTCGAGGACTACCCATACTAAAATGGTCGTGACCTTTCACTGGGAAAAACAATGCACCATAACACAACCATTTTTGAACCATGATCCCTCAAATGGGCTGATTTACAGAATGTGGTCAAAATCCTGTGCCTCCCAAGGGAATGGAATTTGAGGAAGTTGTGGCTGTTTCAGTACTGCTGGCCTGCTACTGCTGCAGTGACGGGCATGAAGTTCTATTTTCAACATTCTGTGACAGTTTCCTAGCCAGTCTAGTAATCCCTTGCTCTCCCCCACATTCAGTAGCAGCCACTTACCTGCCTGCTGGAAAAGGGAGGGAGGGAGGGAGGGAAGGAAGGAAGGAAGGAAGGAAGGAAGGAAGGAAGGAAGGAAGGAAATTTACTGAGACTCCCTGTCAGATTCCCACAAGGAAACTCAATGGGAAGCCAGCAGGAAATCAGAAGTCTTTCCTGCTCCCATTGCTTTTTTGCTACTCCTTCTTCATTCTGTTTCTCTGTTTAGGTAAGGAAATATATCTCTGAAACCCAACAGGCACATGATGCCTAGTATTCTCTTATTTTCCTCCCTTTATATCTCCCAGAAGATTATTAAAAAAATAATCTCCAAATTGTTTTTCCGTGTTACCTGGGTACATATTCATCCCGCTATTCCTTTTCAAGAAAAGCAACTGAATGCAGAACACGGGGAAAAAATTAAGGACAGGAGATAAGAAAAAGAAAAGAATCCCTAGCAAACTCTAGTTTGCACCAACACTATTTACTATAACTTCATAATTTGGCTCATCAGCCTTGCCTCTGCTACATCCACAGATCACCTCTTGAGTTGCTTGAAACTTCTTGTTCCCTCTGGCATCTTTTCAACCTGAAGAAGTTTTAAGTAACTTTGGATAATGTTGGTCACGGCAGAAACAATCCACTTTCTGTATCCCGCTACAAAACGTAGCAGTAATAATGATGTCGACAAAATGTCCTTGATATAACTTCTTTTTTCCTCTTCTGATTACAGTCCATGGTCCTGCTTCTTCACAGTCAGCGGCAGTACATTTTTGAGTTTGATAAGAACGATCGCTTGTTGTCAGTAACGATGCCCAACGTAGCTCGGCAGACCCTGGAGACACTTCGATCAATTGGCTACTACAGGAATATCTACAGACCCCCGGAGGGCAATGCTACAGTGGTAGAAGACTTCAACGAGGAATGGCAACTCCTTCACACTTACTACTTGGGGACCGGGAGACGGGTCATCTATAAGTACGGCAAGCTGTCCAAATTGGCCGAGATGCTTTATGATACCACCAAAATCAGCTTCACCTACGATGAAACAGCGGGCATGTTGAAGACCATCAACTTACAAAACGAAGGCTTCACCTGCACGATCAGATACCGCCAGATCGGACCGCTCATTGACCGCCAGATTTTCCGTTTCACGGAAGAAGGCATGGTGAATGCCCGTTTTGATTACAACTATGACAACAGCTTCCGGGTGACCAGCATGCAAGCCGTGATCAATGAAACCCCCTTGCCTATTGACCTCTACCGTTACGACGACGTGTCAGGCAAAACTGAGCAATTTGGCAAATTCGGGGTAATCTACTACGACATCAACCAGATCATCACCACGGCGGTCATGACCCACACTAAACATTTTGATGCCTACGGTAGGATGAAGGAAGTTCAGTATGAAATATTCAGGTCCCTCATGTATTGGATGACCGTACAGTATGACAACATGGGGAGAGTGGTGAAAAAGGAACTGAAGGTCGGTCCTTACGCAAATACCACCAGGTATTCGTATGAATATGATGCCGATGGCCAGTTGCAGACGGTGTCCATCAACGAGAAGCCCCTCTGGAGGTACAGTTACGACCTCAACGGGAATCTCCATTTGTTGAGTCCTGGCAACAGCGCCCGTCTTACGCCACTGAGGTACGACCTCCGGGACAGGATTACGAGACTGGGCGACGTGCAGTATAAGATGGATGAAGACGGCTTCTTGAGGCAAAGGGGGAACGACATTTTTGAGTACAACTCCGCGGGACTTCTCATCAAGGCCTACAACAAAGCCAACAAATGGAGCGTGAAGTATCGCTACGACGGGCTGGGAAGAAGAGTCTCCAGCAAAACCACCCACGGTCACCATCTGCAGTTCTTCTACGCGGACCTCACCAACCCCACCAAGGTCACCCACCTGTACAACCATTCCAGTTCTGAGATCACCTCTCTCTATTACGACCTTCAGGGTCACCTCTTTGCCATGGAGGTCAGCAGCGGAGATGAATTCTACATTGCTTGCGACAACATCGGGACGCCCTTGGCGGTCTTCAGCGGGACGGGCCTCATGATCAAGCAGATCCTCTACACGGCGTACGGAGAGATCTACATGGATACCAACCCGAACTTCCAAATTATCGTTGGTTACCATGGGGGTCTGTACGATCCCCTCACCAAACTCATCCATCTGGGGAAGAGAGACTACGACGTCCTCGCCGGCCGGTGGACCAGTCCGAACCACGGCATTTGGAAGCGTCTCAGCCACAGCAACATCATGCCGTTCAATCTCTACATGTTCAAAAACAACAATCCGATGAGCAACGCCCAGGATATAAAGTGCTACATGACAGGTAAAAAATTCCTGCTCAGCTGGTTAGTTAACTGCCCAGGGCAGAATGGGAACTTTTGCATGGAGTTTGGCCATGAAGCTTGGGACCTTCTCCGCAGAAGGCACGCAAGGTTCTAGGTGCAGCGTCTTCCATTTAAAAGAGCCACTATGGGGTAGCGGTTAAGGTGCTGGCCCAGAAACCAGGGGAAGGTGAGTTCTAGTCCCACCTTAGGCGTGAAGTCCGACTGGTGGCTTTGGGCTAAGAGTCAGGAGATGGTGAGTTCCAGTCACGCCTTAGACATGAAAGCCAATTGGGAGACTTGGGCCAATCCCCAGGAGACAGTGAGTTCTAGTCCTGCTTTAGCCAAGAAAGCTGACTGTGATTTAGGCCCAATCCCCAGGAGATGATGAGTTCTAGTCCTGCTTTAGGCAAGAAAGCTGACTGTGATTTGGGGCTAATCCCCAGGAGACGGTGAGTTGTAGTCCTGCTTTAGGCAAGAAAGCTGACTATGTGATTTAGGCCCAATCCCCAGGAGACGGTGAGTTCTAGTCCTGTCTAAGGCATGAAAGCTGACTGAGTAGCTGGATGATTTTGGTCCAATCACCAGGAGACAGTGAGTTCTAGTTCTGCCCTAGCCATGAAGGCCGTCTGGGTGACTTTGGCCAGTCACCAGGAGAGGGGTGAGTTCAAGTCTCACCTTAGGCCTGAAAGCAGGTTGGAAGTGACTTTTTGACACTTTCTTGCAGCCCAACCTCCCTCGCAGGGTTGTTGTGGGGGAAAATAGGTGGAAGAATTATGATCGCTGGCTTGGGTTACTTATAAAAAAATAATAAAGACGAGATAAAGCGCTCCTAAATAACTAAAGGCCTCAGGAAGTTCTCTGCTCTCCTTTTGCCTCAGATACTGAAGTGAGCACAAACCCTGCTTGGTTGTGAAGAACAAATACTCAGATTTAACAAATAACTCTTAATTTTAAAGCAACCGTCCAAGCAGCGCCATAATTTGTTTTATTTTTTTGCGTCGACTCTAAAAGGTTCTGTGGATTAAAGGGCGATTAATGTCCTTCTAATTTTTTGACAGTTGTACAGTGTTACTGTGGGCCTCAGCTGGCACCCAGATCCTCAACAGCCTCTAAATAAACTGCATGAAAGAGGCTTGTTCACGAGAGAAGCTTCTGAATCCTTTCTAATCCTGACCTTTCCGTCAATCCTTTTTTTAAAAAAAAAAAAAAAATAACAATGCGGTGAAATGTTAATTCACCCATGAGAATTGCTATTTTAAAGGGCAGTGGGGGGGAAAGAAAAAAAAAAAAAACACAACTGTTCCAGCTCAGGCAGAGGGAGAGACGGATCAAGGAAATCAAGCTCCAGCGAAGTTGGAGGAATTAGAATACCATAGAATAGAATTAACTGAGTTGGAAGGGACCTTGGAGGTCATCTAGTCCAACCCCCTGCTCAAGCAGGAAACTCTATATTATTTCGGACAAAATGGCTGTCCCGTCTCTTCTTAAAAACTTCCAGCGTTGGAGCACTTACAACATCTGGAGGCGGGTTGTTCCACTGATTAACCTGTCATAAAATTTCTCCTCAGTTCTAGGTTGCTTCTCCCCTTGATTGGTTTCCATCCCTTGCTTCTTGTCCTTCCTTTTGGTGGTTTGGAGAATAGCTTGACTCCCTCTTCTTGGGGGCAGCCCCTGAGGCAAGGTGGCAGTAAATTATCTGGGGATTGTTATATACGAAGGACAGAGGCAAAACAGACAAGAGAGCGTAGAGCGATTCGGAGCTCATTTTTGCACGCCACGTATTTGCATCACAGACACGTCCAGTCTCACAACAGTTGTTGACATTTGTAACATTACCTTCCCATCATCCCCAACTCAGTTGGGGCACCTTAAAAGTCATACTGAGCCATTCCAGCTTTAAATGAGCATTTTTCCTGTTCTTAGGCTGTTTTTTTTTTATGACTCCTGGACTTCAACTCCCAAGGTTGCCTACCCCTGCCCTAGGACTTTCGATCAATGTCAAGGCTGACGATCCAGATGATGAACTGCAAGATGGATAGCAAATAAATGAAACAGAGAGACAATGTGTGTGTTTCTGTCCGTGTGTATGTCTGTGTGTGTGTGTGTGTGTGTGTGTGTGTGTGTGAGAGAGAGAGAGAGAGAGAGAGAGAGAGAGAGAGAGAGAGAGAAATTTTTAAACTTTAAAAGAAAGAAGAACTATTCCAGAAACAATGAGATTGTTCGCACATCATTGTGGCTTTGAATTGACTCTCCACCAATAGCTTCTGATAATAAGGTGCTAGTCCCTCTTGAGGAATAGATTGATTCTCCCGGTGCGATTATGTAGCTGTAGTCCTGGATGTGACTACGGTTTAAAGCACTCAAAAGTTTGAGAAATCCTGCTCTACTGGAAGATCCTGCATTGGGATCGAGGATCAGCCTTCAACTAACTCCATTCTGTAATTTCCGGAGCTTATTTTTCATTGAAATAAGCAGTAGCCACATAGTTCTCACCCCGAAAGTCCTTTATCGGATACAAGCGTTCATACACTCTGCAAACCAGTGGCCCCTCTGATGCATTTTGGTCATCTTTATAGTTGGGTGCATAGTCAGCCAGATATTTAGACTGAAATTGGCATTTTTATCCACCCAAGGACCTGGGATAGGTAGATATTGTTGTTTCCTGGTGGCAATTTTTGGAGTTGTGTCCTCGCCTCTTCTTCCTCTGGTTTCCTGTCCATTCCTTCCTTCCATAACCGTTGTGTTTAAGTCAAGACAGCCTTTGACTTTACGCCTATGGAGAGTCTCAAATCATCCAGGTCACGGTTGTCCCAAAGGGGCTTTCTTCCAAAAGGCAACTGGAATCAGGCGACTCTGAGGATACAGAGAAACCCCCAATGTATCTCAACGACTCGGGAGAGTGAACAGCTAACCCTGGGAGTACTAACAACCAGATGACTGCAAAGAATATAAATCCTTCCATTCCCCACCAGTCAGTTAGAACTGAAGAAGCTTCTTGGATGAGAAGCGAAATGTTTTCAAAGAGGAAAAAAAAAACCAACCCAAGAAAGTTGCCTTTTTGAAAGATGCGCCATTGGGACATTTGACTATACCCTGTGGACACACCCCTAGGGAATAGATTTATTTCTTTGTTTGTTTTTTATTTAGAAAATTTAAAGGCCACCCAACTCATTCATGGTGGCTTCAGGCAGCTTCCAGAATCTCAATAGGAAAGCCAATACTACTACTCTTACTACTGTTGAGTCAAGTACCACTTACCAGGGGTCTTCAAACATGGCCCCTTCATGACTTGTGGACTTCAACTCCCAGAATTCCTCAGCCAGCATGGGGGAACTATGGCCCCTTCATGACTTGTGGACTTCAACTCCCAGAATTCCTCAGCCAGCATGGGGGAACTATGGCCCCTTTAGGACTTGTGGACTTCAACTCCCAGAATTCCTCAGCCAGCATGGGGGAACTATGGCCCTTTTAGGACTTGTGGACTTCAA
>JAKJMR010017707.1:64223-79142 GCA_024449315.1 Daboia siamensis | reverse complement strand
TATCTATCTATCTATCTATCTATCTATCTATCTATCTATCTATCTATCTATCTATCTATCTTTATCTGTCTATATCTATTATCTATCTCTACCTATCATCTATCATCTGTCTAATCATTATCTTTCTATCTAATCATCTATTAACTTTTATATTTTGTATTTATGTATGCCCTGTTCACCGCCCTGAGTCCTTCGGGAGAAGGGCGGTATATAAATATAATAAAACTAAAAACTAAACTAAACTATCTATATCTATCATTATCAATCTATCATCTATCTATATCAATCATCTATCAATCTATTTATTTATTTATCGGCTGCCCATCTTAACCACCAGGTAATTCTGGGCAACTTACAAGATTAAAAAATAAAACTATATAAAAGAACGCTACAAAACTATAAAAAATATTTTTCTGTTACAGAGCTCTGTCTAACTCCCATCTTTGGCTAAATTAATTCCTATTTTCTTCCCCGTCCAGGGTTGGGTCCGTTCCGTCCGGTCTCAGAAAGGAATTTTGTTTCTCCATGTCAGTGATGGCTCCTCGTTGGAGTATCTCCAGGTGGTGGCAGATCCATGTTTGGAGCAAAGGTTGTTTCATCGTCTCAGGCTAGCTGGATGGGGCTGAGGGGTGGGGCTACACTACTTTAGGCCTCGTAAGAAGGTTGCTTTCAAAGCATACCAAAATAACAGAGTTGGAAGGGACCTTGGAGGTCTTCTAGTCCAGCCCCCTGCTCAAGCAGCAAACCCTGTATCAGTGATGGAGCACCCACAACTTCTGGAGAGAAGCCGTTCCATTGATTAATTGCATCTGAGGCCAGGATATATACCAGGTAGAAGATCATTAAAGAGGGATCCGACCTAAAAATAAGGAGAAATTTCCTGACAGTGAGAACAGTTAATCAGTGGAACAGGTTAACTCCAGAAATTCATCGCTGGAGGGTTTTAAGAAGAGACTGGACAGCCATTTGTCCGAAAAGACATAGGGTCTCCTGCTTGAGCAGGGGGTTGGACTAGAAGACCTCCAAGGTCCCTTCCAACTCTTACTCTGTTTATGTGAAAAAGGATGGAAACGGGCAAAAAGGAATGACAAAAGATAATTCATTAAAAGGGCTGGTGAATATATTCCTGGCTTTAGAATGGCTCTTTCTGAAGCTGGAGAACTAAAGTTGTGACCTTCGCTTGCTAGAGCAAATTGAGGAGGCCATTTGCAAGCCTCTCTTGACGAGAAGGGCACGCTTGCTAAAAGATAAATCTTGTCTCCTTTGAGAAGGCAGTCACTTCAGTGGGCAAGGGGACCACTCTGGATATGATCTGTTTTGATTTTCAGCAAAAGCTTTTGTCTCTGTATTTTATTTGACAAGCTGTTGGTGTGGTTTGGAGGCCATTAAGAGTCATGTGGGTCTACAACAGCCTGCCTGGCTGGAGTATTCTGGGAGTTGAAGTTCACAGCTCTTAAAAGTTGCCGGGCTTAAGAGGGTAAAGTGGCTTTGCCTGAATCCAGGCGCCATTTTCCCATTCCTTTGCAGCTTCCAAATCCTAGAGAGATTGAGTAGAAGTAGTCCTCAATTTACAACAGTTCGTTTAGTGACCGTTACAACAGCACTAAAAAAAAATGTGGCTTACGACCATTTTTCACACGTACCAACATTGCAGCGTTTCCCCGTGGTCGCATGATCAAACTTCAGACGCTGGGCAACTGACTCATATTTACAACGGTTGCAGTGTCCCGGTATCAGGTGACACACACACACACACACCCCTTTTGTGACCTTCTGACAAAGTCAGCGAGAGAAGCCAGATTTGTTTGATGACTGTACGATTCGTTTTAACAACTGCAGCGATTCACTTAACAACGATAGCAGGAAATTTCGTAAAATGGGGCAGAATTCACTTAACAAATGCCTTGCTTAGTAACAGAAAGTTTGGGTTCAGTTTTTGTAAGTCGAGGACTACCTGTAGTGGCATTTTAAGCCATTTATTGTAGTGAATCAGTCAATCAGAATAGAGCTGGAAGGGACCCGGGAGGTCTTCTAGTCCAGCCCCCTGCTCAAGCAGGAGACCCTATGCCATTTCAGACAAACGGTTGTCCACTCTCTTTTTAAAACCTTCCAGTGATGGAGCACCCACAACTTCTGGAGGCAAGTCTTTCAGAATAAGAGTATAACTGAGTTAGAAGGAACCTTAGAGGTCTTCTAGTCCAACCCCCTGCTCCACTGATTAAATTCTTCTCACTGTTAGGAAATTCCTCCTTAATTCTAGACTGTCAGAGCATGCACAGTCTTATTGCACTGAGATAACGCGGGAATAAACACAGTAAACAGTGGTCTATATTAAATAGTGGTTTATCTTACACTATCTACAATATCATACACCAGGAACAATATACATGCACGTGGTAATACAGCAAACTCCAACACACAGCAGTTACAGCAGGAAACGGAAGAGAGAGAAACAGTCCAGCCAAAGCCTTCCCTTTTATACTCAGCCTCTTAAAGGGATACAGACCCTGCTGGGTCATTCCTATCATTGCATCATCTACCTTTTGTTACATTACGTTATTACATAAGCTGTTTAGCTATTAAATCATTTCCTTGACATAGATTAGTTTGCATCCGTTGCTTCTTGTCCTGCCTTCTGGCGCTTTAGAAAATAAGTTGACCCCCCCCCCGACCCCCTCTTTCTTGTGGCAGTCTCTCAAAACTTGCAGCAGTGCCACTCCCGTTTTGCCAAAAGAGAGAGAGAGAGAGAGAGAGAAGACTCAGGAGTTGTGCACGTTGAGCTGAAATTTTGTCGGTGACCTCCAACCCCACACTGATTTGAAGTCCTTCGATCGAGGTTTTTGCCGTAAAACTCTTTCTGGTTTCATTCCAGGAAGCTGACTTTTGGCAGTTCGGTGGAAGTGCAAGGGAAGCTGGTGAAAAGTCCGCACAAGGGACAAAGGGTGGAGCTGGCGGCAGAGAATATACGTGTGGTGGGACCTTGTGACGTTTTGGTAAGGGAATTATTTTCCAATGCTGGGGCTGTGTTTTGTTGTTGTAGTTTTGCTGCAAGCTTTTCTGCAAAAGAATTCCATTCCAAGCTCACAATAGCTGTAGGGCTTCTCCTGGAGTAAAGATAATTTACTGTTCGTTTATCTGCACCCTACCTTTCTTGTTTTTACAAAGAAAGCTGTGAATATGCCTAATATTCCTTCCTCCTCCTATTTTCCCCACAACAACCCTGTGAGGTGGGTTGGTCTGAGAGAGAGGGACTGGCCCAAAGTCGCCCAGCTGGTTTTTGTGGCAAAGGAGTGACTAGAACAGGGGGGTCTTCAAACTTGGCCCTTTTATGACTTGTGGACTTCAACTCCCAGAATTTCTCAGCCAGGTATGCTTGACTGAGGTATTCTGGGAGTTGAAGTCCACAAGTCATAAAAGTCCACAAGTCATAAAATAGCCAAGTTTGAAGACCCCTGGACTTAAAAGTCTCCTGGTGATTGGTTCAAAGTCACCCAATCAGCTTGCCTGCCTAAGCCAGGACCAGAACTCATAGGCACCTGGTGATTGGCCCAAAGTCACCCAGCTGGCTTTCATGCCGAAGGTGGGACTAGAATTTACAGGCTCCTGGTGATTGGCCCAAAGTCACCCAGCTGGCTTTCATGCCAAAGGTGGGACTAGAATTCACAGGCTCCTGGTGATTGGCCCAAAGTCACCCAGCCGGCTTTCAAGACTAAGGCCAAACTAGAACTCACAGTTTCCTGGTAATTGGCCCAAGTCAGCCAGCTGGATTTCATAGCTAAGTCGGGACTAGAATTCAAGAGTCTCCTTCTTTCTAACTTAGTCCTTTAACCACTAGACCAAGATGCCTCTATATTTTTTAATATACCTTCTATATATTCTCCCTTCTTTAGGCTTTCCCTCTGAAATACAAAGTCCACCATTCTCTGGAATACCTCCGGGAGCTGCCTCACGTCCGATGCCGAAGCAACGTGCTGGGTGCCCTCTTGAGGGTACGCAGTGAAGCCACTGCAGCAATCCACTCCTATTTCAAGGTAACTCCGGTCTTGGGAACTGCCTGCCACAGGATGTGTGGCTGTCAGTTGGGAAAGCGACCAGTTCATAGACGGAAGTGGCTGCTAACTGGGGCGGAGCCATAGACAGGCAGTCCTTGATTTATGACCACAATTGAGCCTAAACTTTCTGTTGCTAAGCAAGACATGTATTGAGTTCCCCCCCCCCCATTTTACGACCTTTCTTGCCACGGTTGTTAAGTCAATCACTGCAGTCGTTAAGTTAGTAACACGGTTGTTAAAGTGAATCTGGATTTCCCCCCTTGACTTTGCTTGTTAGAAGCTCGCAAAAGGGGATCGCGTGACCTCCCCCCCCACCCCACCCACAGGACACTGCAAGCGTCATAAATACGAGCCAGTTACCAAGCGTCTGAATTTTGATCACATGACCATGGGGATGCTGCAACGGTCGTAAGTGTGAAAAATGGTCATAAGTCGCTTAATGACTGCGGTGTTCACTTAACGACCGCATTTACTTAAACTGTGGTTATTCACTTAACGACCGCTGGGAAAAAAGGTTGTAAAACCAGGTTGGTCATTTGCGTGACCCACTTCACAGCCGTCACAACTTATGACTATAATGGCCGGCTTTGTTATGATGGTAAATCAAGGGCGACCTATGGAATCTTACACTCGTGTGTTACTTAGTTAAGTGTATTTTATGTTATATATTCTTCATTCTTCAAATACTTTGGCCACCTAATGAGAAGGAAGGACTCACTGGAGAAGAGCCTCATGCTGGGAAAGGTGGAGGGCAAGAGAAGAAGGGGACGACAGAGAACGAGGTGGCTGGATGGAGTCACTGAAGCAGTAGGCCTGAGCTTAAATAGACTCCAGAAGATGGTAGAGCAGGGCTTTTCAACCTTTTCATCCATTGTACCACTTTTAGGATATGGCAGCATCCGAGTACCACCAGTCACCTAGCAAGGTGTCAAAAATTTGATGACGAAAGGGAAAAAGTGATGAAGTACAGGTAGTCCTCAATTTACAACAGTTCACTTGGTGACTGTTCGAAGTTACAATGGCACTGAAAAACGTGCCCCCCAAGCCACAGCCGAGCAAGACACCTGCCTGCCCCCCCCCGGCGGCGCTCTTCCTCCTGTCTGAGGTTTTCATTGTTGTGAGCATTTCTGTTGAGGATTGGCAGCGGGGGTGCGGTGGGGGGGTGTTTGGTTTTTATTCCCCCCCCCCTCTGCTGGGTGGTTGCAGCAGGTTTTGGTCGCTTCACATGACCCTGGGACACTGTGACCGTCATAAATATGAATCAGTTGTCAAGGATCTGAAGGTAAATCACAAGACCCTGGAGATGCTGCAACATTCCAGCTGATCGGCGCTTCTTCTGGGCTCAGCGGAAGCATCAGGATCAGCGTTGAGCTCCAGCTGGATCCTGGTGCTGATCCTGGTGCTTCCGCTGAGCCCTGACAGTCCTGCAGCTCCAGCCGTCTCTCGCTCAGGCTTGTGCGGTGCTGCCCCCGGTTCAGCTCATTCCCCTCCCCCGCTACCACTTTTCTAGGATGGTCGCGTACCACCTGCCAGATGCCAACGTGCCACAGGTGGTATCCGTACCACTGGTTGAAAAGCCCTGTGGTAGAGGACAGGAAGGCCTGGAGGAACGTTGTCCATAAGGTCGCGATGGGTCGGACACGACTTCGCAGCTAACAACAAGATTCTTCATTCTCCGTCCTCCAGCTCATGGTTTTCCCAGAGGTGCTTTTTTCAAGAGGCAACTGGACTTCCTTTATTTTTCCTTGGAAGACGTTTGGCTTCTCCTCCAAGAAGCTTCCTCAGCTCTGATCTGGAGGACTGAGAATCTCCATAGACATTTAGCAATGCACTTTGGGAGGAACGCCCTCTAAAAGAGCCTTGGCGGAGCAGTGGGCTAATGCCTCCTTAAGTAACACCAGCTGCCTGCAATTAGTGCAGGTTCGAGTCCCACCAGGCTCAAGGTTGACTCAGCCTTCCATCCTTCCGAGGTAGGTAAAATGAGGACCCAGATTGTTGGGGGCAATAAGCAGGCATATACATAGAATGAAGGCTATTGCTAAGCACATTGATTTGTGCTTCTTAGATTGTAAGCTGCCCTGAGTCTTCGGAGAAGGGCGGGATATAAACGGGATTAAAATAAAAAATAAAATAAAAATAAATGGTGCATGTGAACGGATTTCCAGAAAACATTTGCAGACTCCAGGTACTATTTGCTCTTCAGTTTGAGATGCAGACAACACAAACTCATCCCCAACAGCCAGCGCTTGTCTTCAAGGGACACAGGACAGAAAAATATCCTGCAGCCAAGAAGGCTCCACCCCCATTTGCACCACTCAGGTGACTCTGAGAACACAGGTAAAGCTTCAGGTGGCCTCAACGACTCGCTTAAAAGATGCAAATGACCCACTGGCTGCAAATCCTTCCATTCCCCACCCTCCAGTGAGAGCTGAAGAAGCTTCTGGGATGAGAAGTGAAACGTCTTCAAAGAAAAAACAAGGAAGTTCCTGTTGCCTCTTGGAAAAAAGCACCTTTGGGACAACCAGGACCTGGATGACGGAGAATCTCCAGAGACACTTAACCTTTTCCTTCCCATTCTAAGAGTTGAAGTCCACATATCTTCAAGTTTATTTATTTATTTATTTATTTATTTGATTTGTATACCGCCCTTCTCCCTAAGGACTCAGGGCGGTTAACATAAATAACAGAATACACAAATACAGATATTGAGAACAAATTAAACCCTAATTTAGCCCAAATGCAGAAGATAGTTACCTTAAAGCAATTAAACTCTGCTCTAAATTATTTTTAAGCTAAACCTCCCTCTAGGTGGGCAGGATCCTGTGCGGCCCCAGCCTTTGGTCTGTGCTTTAATAATATGCCCCCTGTTCTTCCCTTTTGAGTGGGACCCTCTTAAAATTAACCCAGTTGTGCATTTAAAACTATTCAGACACTGGACCACCAGGGGGCAGCATTTGTACACCTTCAAGTTCTCCTTGCTGGAAAAATATTTTATTTTGTGGCTGTTTAAAATCCTTTCTAGCCAAACTGGACTTATGTTATCCTTGGATCACCTTGCAAGGTAGTCCACAATACCGAAAGCCCGGTCACCCAGGGATCTGAACCCATCTCTGTTGACTTCAGGTAGATGACCTATGGTTTAATGAAAATAAGTGTGTGCAGGGGAGTGGGGGGACACGAGAGCACGGTTCCAATTTTTGAAGAGATACTACGAAGCGGGTCGACCTATTCTTCCAAAACGCCCGAAGGCAGGACAAGAAGCAACGGATGGGCACAAACCAAGGAGAGAAGCAACTTAGAACTAAGGAGGAATTTCCTGACGGTGAGAAGAATTAATCAGGCTTGCCTCCAGAAGTTGTGGGTGCTCCATCACCGGAGGTTTTTTAAGGAGTGACTGGACAGCCATTTGCCTGAAATGGTATAAGGGTCTCCTGCTTGAGTAGGGGGTTGGACTAGAAGACACACACACACACACATACACACATATACACACACATATACATATATAAAAAAGGTAAAGATTCCCCCGCACACGCCTGCTAGTCGTTTCCAACTCTAGGGGCCGGTGCTCATCTCCGTTTCAAAGCCAAAGAGCCAGCGCTTGTCCGAGAACGTCTCTGTGGTCATGTGGCCGGCATGACTAGACGCCAAAGGCGCACGGAACGCTGTTACCTTCCCACCGGAGTGGTCCCTATTTTTCTACTTGCATTTTGACGTGCTTTCGAACTGCTAGGTTGGCAGAAGCTGGGACGCGTAACAGGCGCTCACTCTGCTACGCGGCACTCAGGATTCGACCCGCCAAACTGCTGACCTTCTGATCAACAAGCTCAGTGTCCTGAGCCACTGCGTCCCTACATACATACATACATACATACCTATATACATACATACATACATACATACATACATGTATGTCTGTGTGCACACAATATATATATTTGCTGATGCTTTATTTAAACTTGCATTTGTGTCTGTCTGTATAATGTGATTTATTACAGTTAGGCCTACGACTTAAAACAGTTTACATACATGTACGTCTGTGTGCACACAATATATATATTTGCTGATGCTTTATTTAAACTTGCATTTGTGTCTGTCTGTATAATGTGATTTATTACAGTTAGGCCTACGACTTACAACAGTTTATTTAGTGACCATTCGCAGTTACACCGCTGAAAAAAGTGACACATGACCCTTTTTCACATGACCAAAATTCAGACGCTTGGGAACTGACTCACATTTATGACGGTTGCAGCATCCCAGGATCATGTGATCTCCATCTGCGACTTTCTGACAAGCAAAGTCAATGGGGCAAAGCCGGATTCGCTTAACAACCTGAGGGATTCACTTATAAGTGTGGCAAGAAAGGTCGTAAAACGGGGCAAAATTCACTTCACAACTACGTCCCACATAGCAACGTAAATTCTGGGCTCCGTTGTGGTCGTGAGTCGGGGACTATCTGTACTCTTGTATAGCAGTGGTGGCATGACCTCTGTAGATGCCCTACTCCACTAAATAAAAAGTAAATAAAAATTCATGCTTTCATTCACATTTATTTTTGATGGAGCCTGGATTCTAATGAACAAGCCGTTGGTTCTATTTCAGATCAGCCATGAGCAGAATAACTCTGTTTCTATCCCTTTCCCACCTTTTAGGAGAATGGCTACACCCATATACACACCCCGATAATTACGTCCAACGACTGTGAAGGTGCTGGCGAAGTCTTCAGAGTTGAGGTAAAGGTCCAGATAACTTTAACCCTGACATTTTTGACTGAATCAATGCCCGTCGCCAAAGTGCCCATTCTCTGGATACGTTTGGGATTCAGCTGCCATCGTTTCCCCATCCAGATTCATAGACTATTGGAGCTGGGAGGGTTCCCCCAGAGGTCATGTAGACCAGGGGCCTGCAACCTTGACAACTTTAAGACTTTGTGGACTTCAGCTCCCAGAGTTCCTCAGCCAGGTCACTTAACAGCTACGTTTGCTTATCAACAGGAATTTGGGGGTCAGTTGTGGCCGTAAGCCGAGGATTTACACCGGATGAGGGCACCAATATATCTACGGAGAGTTTTTCTCAGTGGTTACACCCAGTTGCCCAAAGCACCTACCTATCCATATCCATTTGTGAGCATTTCATGCTACAGCGAAAATGTCTTTCTTAGATCCGCTGCTTTGGCTGCAGCATTGCCTTAACTCCTGCGATCTTGAAAAACCCAGTTAAAAAAATTAAGTGACTTGGATAAGATCTCTGCATTTAGCTCCCCCCCCCCCACCCTGCTAGTTTAGCTGACGTTTTTCTTCCTGTTTCTGATCGAGTTGATTGCAAGCTGCACTGTTTAGTTGACCAAACAACTCTTCTCTTACAGAATGGCAAACCTAAAAATATTAATTAATAGCAGTATTCCAGTATCTCAGGGGCTGCCACAAGGAAGAGGGGGCCAGGTTGTTCACCAGAGGGAAGGACGAGAAACAGTGGCTGGAAACTTGAGCAAAGAGAGAAGCAACCTAGAATTAAGGAGAAACTTGCCGACAGTCAGGACAATTAACCAGTGGAACAGAAGTTGCCTCCAGAAATCGTGGGCGCTCCATCACTGGAGGTTTTTAAGAAGAGGCTAGACAGTCACTTGCCTGAGATGGTGTAAGTTCTCCTGCTTGAGCGGGGGGCTGGACTAGAAGATCTCCAAGGTCCCTTCCAGCTCTATTCTGTTCTAATTTCTGCATCAAGGAACTAGCAACTCGGACCAAAAGAATTAAGCAGCAAACAACAAACCAATCAAGGAACCGCCAAGAATACTGACATGGCAAAGCAGTACTGTAGGCAGTCCTTGACTTATCACCACAGTGGACCAACAAAATTTATGTTGCTCAGTGAGACATTTGTTAAGTGAGTTTTGCCCCATTTCATGACTCATATTTATTTACGCTTGGCAACTGACTCGTATTTACGATGGTTGCAATGTCCCGGGGTCACGTGATCCCCTTTTGCCATTTTATAATAATAAGAGCTGGAAGGGATCTTGGAGGTCTTCTAGTCCAGCCCCCTGCTCAAGCAGGAGAACCTACCGTATATACCATTTCAGACAAGCCCTTTCCTGCCCCGTTTGTTAAGTGGAATCATTGCACTTGTTTAGTTAACAACACAGTTGTTAAGTGAATCTGGCTTCCCCGTTGACTTTGCTTGTCAGAAGGTTGCAAAATGGAGATCACGTGACAAACCACCCCACCCCCCCGGGACACTGCAACCGTCATAAATGTGAACCAGTTGCCAAACTTCGGAATATTGATCATGTGACCATGGGGATGCTGCAACGGCCTTAAAATGGTCATAAGACACTTTTTTTTTAATGCCATTGTAACTTTTGGTGGTCACTAAATGAACTGTTTTAAGTTGAGGACTATTTGTATATGAACAGAGAACAACCTTCACAAAGGCATTGCTTTCTTGTTGTTAGTTGCGAAGTCGTGTCTGACCCATCGCAACCCCATGGACAGCGTTCCTCCAGGCCTTCGTGTCCTCTACCATCTTCTGGAGTCCATTTTGGCTCACGCCTACTGCTTCAGTGATTCCATCCAGCCACCTCATTCTCTGTCGTCCCTTTCTTCTCTTGCCTTCAATCTTTCCCAGCATTAGGCTCTTCTCCAGTGAGTCCTTCCTTCTCATTAGGTGGCCAAAGTATTTGAGTTTCTGCTTCAGGATCTGGCCTTCTAAAGAGCAGTCAGGGTGGATCTACTCTAGGACTGACCGGTTTGATCGCCTTGCAGTCCAAGGGACTCACAGGAGTCTTCTCCAGCACCAGAGTTCAAAGGCCTCGATTCTTTGGCGCTCAGCCTTTCTTATGGTCCAACTTTCACAGCCATACATTGCAAAAGGCATTGCTTAGCGACTGAAAATTCCAGGCCCAATTGTCACAAGTTGAGCCGTCCCCAAGGGAAACCAGCCTAATTTTTAAACCATGGTTTTAAGTCTGCCTTTTGAAATAAGAATGATCTTAAATATTTTGGAATGCTATGATGTGCACCTAGGGAAGCAGATGGTGCTAATTTTCCTAGACCAGGGGTAGGCAACCTCGGCTCTTTTATGACTCATGGACTTCAACTCCCAGAATTCCTGAGTCAGCTGACTCAGGAATTCTGGGAGTTGAAGTCCATGAGTCAAAAGAGCCGAGGTTGCCTACCCCTGTCCTAGATGCACCAAAGGCTTTTGATAACGTAAACTGGCAATTTATGATTCAATAACTAAACGAAATGGATTTCGGAGAAAACCTTACAAATATAATTAAAACAATTTATCATAGACAAAGAGCCAAAGTAATCGTAAATGGAAACTTTACAGAAAACGTTAATATTAAAGAAGGCACAAGATAAGGGTGTCCATTATCCCCATTATTATATATATTAACATTGGAAGCACTGAATAGAAATATTAGGCAAGACTCAGAAATTTAAAGGACTGGAGATAAAAAGATGGAAAAATATAAACTACAACCATTTGCAGATGACTTTGTCTTGGCATTGGAAGAGCCGCTTGAGACAAGCCTCAAGCTTATGAAAAAGATAGAAGAATTTGGAGAAGTGGCAGGATTGAAAATAAATAGAGAAAAGACCAAAGTGATAACTAAAAACCTTACAGATAAACAAAAAAAAATCAATTGTCAGGAAAAAAAACAGACCTTCAAATAGTTAAGAAAAATCAAAGACTTGGGGATATATTTAACAGCAAGATGTGCCGGAAAAATGGAAAAATCTACAACTTTCAATGCTAGGGAGCAACGGTGAAGACGAATATTTTACCAAAACTACTCTTTTTATTTCAAGCAATACCTATAAAACTGGGGAAATTTTTTTCTGATGAATTAAATACATTGATTTTGAAATTTGGCAAGGAGAAAAAAAGCTAGAATTAGATCCGACATGTCAAACACAAGGCCCAGGGGCCGGATCCGGCCCGCGAAATGGTTTTATGTGGCCCATGAAGCCATCCTTGAAACAGTGAGGGAACGGCCCCCGCTTCCTTGGCCCTGGCCCAGGGTGGCCAGGAGCCAATGTACAATTTTGTGGTGGCCATCTATGCTGAAACGCATTCAGTCTTAACTCCACAAGGCCATCTGGAAACAGCGAGGGACCAGTCCGTGCCATATCGGTACTGCCCCTTGGGCACACGCTGGGGAGCTATCACCCTTGGTGAGAAATGAAGAAATGCACCATCGCCTGGAAGTGGCCAGCACATGGCCCTGCCTACTTTGGGCAGGCTAGGGGCTGGGCAGCGTTGCGGTTCTCTTCAGATTCGTGCCACCCGGCTCAGCCTCTCGGCGCTGTGAGGAGAGCGCCCCGTTGCCTGCCAAAACCATGCAGGCTGGGGGGCTGGGCAGCATTGCACTGGTAACATCGACTGTCATGCTGCTTATGGCATCCTCTCCCCCAGAGCTCACCAAGCCGGATATGTGAAGTAGGCGAGGGCCATGTGCTGGCTACTTATAGGCGATGGTGCATTTCTTCATTCCTCACAAAGGATGACACTTCCCTAGCTGTGTTTCTTGCCTGTTTTTCTCCCTCCTTCTCCCATCACTGGAAGGAAGGAAGGAAGGAAGGAAGGAAGGAAGGAAGGAAGGAAGGAAGGAAGGAAGGAAGGAAGGAAGGAAGGAGAGGGAGGGTCTGAGGGAAGTCCTTCCCTGCTGCCCTTTCACCATCCCCTTGCCCCCTCTTCCTGGCCTATCCTGGGGAGTCTCCCATCCTATTGCTAAGGAAGCTTTGGATACAAAGCCAGGTCTCCTCACATGGAGAGGGAGTGGGCCTCCCTCTTGACTTTGCCCTCGTACCCATCATGAGCAACCTGGCTAAGGAGAGCAGGCACAGCAGCAGCAGTGCAGCTGGGTGCCCCCTTGGGGAAGTGGGGCTGGGCTTAGTGCCGCGGATGCTTGAGGGCTGGGCTGGGCATTTGACCTCTACACCACCGTCCAGCTTCCCCCCGCATGGCCTAAGAGGAACAGTGAGGCTCCTCCAGTGGACCATGCCTTGGCACTTGCCCTGGTCCCATCTCCTTCTGCCAGAGACCTTCAGATCTGTCCCACTCCTGCCCAGGCCCCCATAGGTACCCTTGATGTGAAAGATGTAGAGCTGGCCATACCCACCCAGTAGGCCGCCCCCGGAGGGCAACTGCAATGCTGATGCAGCCCTCAAGGAAATTGAGTTTGAATTAGATGGTTGAAAATGCTACAAGAAGCGAAGGAAAATGGAGGATTTGGCCTGCCAGATTGGGCTTTATATTATCAAACATCTGTATTAACTTGATTAAAAGAAGGGACAACTCTGAGAGATAAAAGATTACTATACCTAGAGGGACATAACCTACAACTCGGATGGCGTGCCTTCTTAAAAAGGTAAAGGTTCCCCCGCACATGCGTGCTAGTCGTTTCCGACTCTAGGGGCCGGTGCTCATCTCCGTTTCAAAGCCGAAGAGCCAGCACTTGTCCGAGGACATCTCCGTGGTCATGCCTTCTTACGGCATGCTAATTTGTGTTCGTAAATTCAAGGACTACCTGTATTTAAGCAATTGCAGTTAAAATGTACTGTAGCTTAGGGGGCTGTGACCACACAATTCTGTTGCTCCAGGGTTGCCAAACGTGTGCATCAGGGTTTGGATAACATGTGTGAGCCAAACTTGGTTTTTTTTTTTTTTTGTGGTTTATTTAATGCTTCTCAAAATTGCCTGGCCTCAGCTGAGGCCAGAAAGAGGGGATTGATAGAGATACAGGAATGTTTCAAAAGATCAAGGAACAAACTATGAATCTGCGGGAAGATAATAGGAAAAGAAAGCAAACATCGTTCCCTCCCCACAGCTGTATTTCCAGGTGGGGTGTTAAAAGAAGCAAAAAATAATAATAATAATCTGATTTTTCTTTGTTTCCTTGATGTATTTGAAGGCAGCCCTTGGGTCGTGATTTTTGCAAGAAAATGATTTTTATTTTTTATTTTTTGCAATCAGAGTTAGGAAACAAACTTTAAAAGGGGGGAGGGATCAGAAGGGATAGGCTTACAGCTGCAACCTTTTATCACCTCCCAGATGTTTTCATCCAGCTGTGAAACTTTTAGTCTCTTGCCAAATTGTCTATTAGCTTGCAATTTGCAATTTAATATCACGTCTGAGGTCTGTGAGCACTGTCTGGCTTTTAGAAGGGATTTTAAATCTATAATTTGAGTTGTGTATAACTATATGGATTTGTTGAATTTATATAGCCATCCATCTCAATGGAGACCTTGGAGAATAGCATAGATCGCCCTCAATCAATCAATCAGGATAGATCTGGAAGGGACCTTGGAGGCCATCTAGTCCAGCCCCTGCTCAGGCAGGAGACCCTGTACCATTTCAGACAGGTAGCTGTCCAGTCTCTTCTTAAAGACATCCAGTGAAGGAGCGCCCACGATTTCTGGAGGCAGGTTGTTCCACTGGTTAATTGTCCTGACTGTTAGGAAGTTTCTCCTTAATTCCAGGTTGCTTCTCTCCTTGATTAGTTTCCACCCATTGTTTCTTGTTTTGCATTCTGGTGTTTTGGAAAATAGGTTGAAAACCCCCCCCACACACACCTTTCTTTGTGGCAGCCCCTCATTTAGCACCTGCCTCATACAGCAACCCTTTGCAGTTAAGACAGTTATGAAAAAGGAAGTTTGTGACCAGTTCTCAACGTTATGACCTTCACAGATCTGCAGAGCAAAGGAGGATTGGAGTAAGACAGGGGTCTTCAAACTTGGCCCTTTTATGACTTGTGGACTTCAACTCCCAGAATTCCTCAGCCAGGCATGCTGGCTGAGGAATTCTGGGACTTGAAGTCCACAAGTCATGAAGGGGCCAAAATTTCCCCCATGCTGGC
>JAKJMR010017707.1:49370-62567 GCA_024449315.1 Daboia siamensis | reverse complement strand
TCCCGCCTTAGGCATGAAAGCCAGCTGGGTGACTTCGGGCCAATCACGAGGTGATTGTGAGTTCTAGTCCCACCTTAGGCATAAAAGCCAGCTGGGCAACTTTGAACCAATCACCAGGAGACTCTGAATTCTAGTCCCACCTTAGGCATGAAAGCCAACTGGGTGACTTTGGACCAATCACCAGGAGATTGTGATTTCTAGTCCAGCCTTAGGCATGAAAGGTGGCTGGGTGACTTTGGGCCAATCACCAGGTGACTGTGAGTTCCAGTCCTGCCTTGGGCATGAAAGCCAGCTGGGCGACACTGAGCCAGTCCCTCTCTCTCAGCCCAACCCACTTCACAGGGTTGTTGTTGTGGGAAAAATAAGAAGAGGAAGTTGTGCTGGATACGTTTGCTGAGTTATTTCTAAAAATAACAAATGCAGGATACAAACAAATGCAATAGGTATTTGGAAAACACCGATTCTCAGTCTCGGGGCTACATCCACGTGGCGGATCTGGGAAGATCTCCGATTAATAGGTTGACGCCTCGTTCAGGCCCGTAAGCAAATCGAAACTGGTAATTTAGCTGGCTTTACAGCTTGCACGCTGCCCGTTCGGTTCTCCTTCTTTTGGATGCCAAATTTCGGATTCTTGTCATGCCTCTGCACGTATACAAGAGTCTTCTTGCTGTTTGTTCATCTGTTGCGTAGATGATGGCTTGGTTTAAGGGGCAGTAGGAAAACACGGGCAATAAAATATTGGCAGGGTAAAACTCAGTTTTTGGTGTTTCGTTTTTTCTCCCCAGCGGTGGAAAACAGATGAACTTAATTTAGGAAAACGTGAACATGCTTAGCAGGTTTAATTCAATTGCTCCTGGAGCAAAAATGAACCAGATTCCTCCCTTCCCCATCCTCCCCAGCCATGCCAAATGTCCTAAGGGTTGGATAGAAGCTTCTTATTCTTTTTTTTTTTTTTTTAAAGAGCATTTTATTTCTTAAAAAAAAAAAAGCCCTTTTGGGGCAGTTCCATTTGGCGGCTTCTTCCTTGTGACCTCCTCACTTCCAACCCTTTGTATAAACAAGCGATTATCTTTGAAAAAAAAAAATGATGCCGCCTTTGCTTACGTTTGGCACCGTTTGCTGGCCGAACAAGTTCAGCTGCTTGGAGGTGGGGGGGAGGAAAAAGAGTTGGTTGAGGTGCTTCGGACATTTTCAGCCTAGGGATACTCCTCGATTTACGACCACAATAGAGAATAGAATCCCAGTCGCTAAGCAAGGCAGTGGTTTTAAGTAAGTCATGCCTGATTTTAATGTCCTTTTTCGGTCATGGTTGTTAAGCGGATCACTGCAGCTCTTAAGTGGCCATTAAGTGAATCCAGCTTTCCCCCATTGACTTGGCCGGTCAGAAGCAGGTCGCAAAACAATGAAGTCGTGACCCTGGGATGCCACAATCGTTGTAAATACAAGCCAATTGCCAAGAGCTTGAATTTTGACCCCGTGACCGTGAGGAGGCTGCAACAGTCATAAGCGTGAGGACCAGTTGTAAGTCACTTTTTGCAGTCTTGTTGTAACTTGGGATGTCACTAAATAAATGTAAATTGAGGATTACAAGTATTTCGAGTCACTTAACAGCCGTGTCACTTAGCAACCGAAGTTTGTCCCAAATATGGTTGCAAGTTGAAGGTTTATCTCTGTGGTGCAAAAAAGGGAGAGATTTTGAAGTAATTCACCTCTCCCTTTTTATCCCTCTGCTCTACAGCATGAAATACACAGGTAGTCAGTCCTCAACTTACAACCACAGTTGAATCCCCAAATTTTATGTTGCTAAGTGAGATATTTGTTAAGTCAGTTTCGCCCCATTTTACGCAGCTGTTGAGTGAGCCATTGCAATTAATAAGTTCAATACATAGTTGTTAGGTAAATGTGGCTAGCCCCCTTTGACTTTGCTTGTCCGAAGTTCGCAAAAGGGGGTCATGTAACCGTCATAAATATGAGCCACTTGCCAAGCATCTGAATTTTGATTACGTGGCTGGGGATGCTGCAGTGGTTATCAGTGTGAAAAAAATGGTTGTAAGTCGCATTTTTCAATGCCGTTGTAACTTTGAATGGACACTAAACGAATAGTTGTAAGTAGAGGACCGCCTGTATAGTTATTAGGGAAGTGTCACGAAGATCTCAATTGGGTCTCCAATAGGATAGAATCCATAATTTATGTTTTGAGTTGGCTGACCTAGAGTAAGGGCCGTGATTCTTGACTTGATGGGAGACTTATGGAAAAGTTCTCATGTAGAACAGAGGCCCCCAACCTTTTGAGCACCAGGGACCATTTCCGTGGAGACCGTGGACCGGAGACAGCGTGGTTTTGTGTGCTGCCTGCATCTCGTGGATGGGGCTTTGCTTGTTTGTGTGGACCAGTTGCTGGCATGCCGTGGCCCGGTACCAATCCACAGCCCGGGGGTTGGAGACCCCCAGTCTAACAGAATGACAGGAGGGATAGGAAATAAAGAGGGCTAAATCAGAGAAGGTAACATGGAAGGAGAACCAAGATTTTAGCTTCTTATGGGCTCCCCCATTTTTAACCCACTGGAGTTTTTCTTAAACCTCCCAGCCATAACTGGTCTCCCCCAGCTGAAGGCCGAATCTGCAGGTCTCCTCTTGAGAAAGACATGGCCCGTTTCTCATTGACACGATCAAGGTCTCTCCCCTTTCCTTTCTCCATTCAAAGATGTCCTGGCCACGTAGAACAGAGGCCCCCAACCTTTGGGGCACCAGGGACCGGTTCCGTGGAGAAGGGTTTTTCTGTGGACTGGGGTGTGTGTGGTTTTGTGTGCTGCCTGCATCCTGCAGATGGGGCTTTGCTTGTGCGGACCGGTTGCTGGCATGCCGCGGACCGGGACCAGTCGACAGCCCGGGGTTTAGGGACCCCTGATGAAGAGCAGTGATGAGAGTTGGTCTGCCTTGTAAATCCATAAGTCCTCGATTTACAATCACAATTGAGACAAGCATTTTCATTGTTAATCAAGGAAGTTGTTGAGTGTGTCACATCCAATTTTTTTGACCGTTTTCATCACTTAACAAGTGACTGGCTGCAGAACCATGCAGTCTTTAGGCAAATCTGGATTTCCCGTTTCACTTTTATTTATTTGTATCCCTCTTTATTATTTTGACAAATAAATCAGGGAGGCAAATATACCTAACAGGCCTACCTCCTCCTATTATCCTCATAACAGCAACCCTGTGAGGTGGCTGAGAGAGAGGGACTGATCCAAAGTTAACCAGCCGGATTTCATGCCTAAGGTGAGACTAGAACTCACTGTCTCCTAGTAATTGGCCCAAAGTCACCCAGCTTCCTTTCTTGTCTAAGGCAGGACTAGAACTCATTGTCTCCTGGTGATTGGCCCAAAGTCACTCAGCTGGCTTTTATGCCTAAGGCGGGACTAGAACTCACCATCTCCTGGTGATTGGCCCAAAGTCACTCAGCTGGCTTTCATGCCTAAGGCGGGACTAGAACTCATCATCTCCTGGTGATTGGCCCAAAGTCACTCAGCTGGCTTTCATGACTAAGGCGGGACTAGAACTCACCATTTCCTAGTGATTGGCCCAAAGTCACTCAGCTGGCTTTCATGCCTAAGGCGGGACTAGAACTCAGCATTTTCACAGAGATTGTCCCAAAGTCACCCAGCTGGTGGGACTACAACTCACCGTCTCCTGTTTTTTAGCCTGGTGCTTTAGCCAATAGACAAAAATGTCATTGCCAGAAACCAGCTTGCAGTTTCCATTGTACAGACACCACTGTACTTAGTTTTGATTTGTATTCTGCAACATATTATTTGTATACAATAATAAAAGAATGAATTGGAGGAGAAATCATGCTTGATTATTCCAAATGATTGATTGATTTGTGAAATTTGCATGCTCCAAAGCTATTTTTTCCTGCCAGGCATACTCTACGGATCTTTCTACAGAGCTGATGTGATTTTTGCACACTTGTCGCTAGGATACATTGCTAAATTTATTTATTTTTTATTACAATAAATTCCTTTGCAAGTCATCTGTTTTCAAAATACTCAGAGGGCTGATGTTTGGCTGCCTCTGGGGAGAGATTAACCCAATTTCAGAATGTATTAATTAATTTCTCTACTATTTAATTCCTGCAGCCTGCAAATGAAGAGAGAAAATCCAGAGAAGAACACAATTTCTTCAATATTCCGGCATTTCTCACAGTCTCAGGACAATTCCATTTGGAAGTCATGAGTGGGTATGGCTCACAGGAATTTAAGCATGATTTTAGTCTGTATACCGGTAGTCCTCCTTTTATGACCACAAAAATGGGCGTAAGTCACTTTTTCCAGTGCCCTTGTAAATTTGAACGGTCACTAAACGAACTGTTGTAAGTCGAGGAACACCTGTGTACAGAGTTGCACGTGGCTTCTTTGTAAAGCTAGAAAGATGAGTTATAAATCAGATTTAGCTACCTTCTCTTTTTTTTTTTACCTCATGAATTACGCAGGTAAACCTTGACTTAGAACCACAATCAGGATCAGAATTTTCACTGCTATCGTAAGATGGTTAAGTGGTAGTGTCTGTTTTTGCCACCTTGTTAGTTAAGGAAACCCCTGTCGCTAAGCGAATCTAGTTTACTCCCTTGACTTCGTCAGAAACTGGCTGGGCAGGGTTCAAATAGCGATCTTGTGACCCCAGGATGCCTCCGACTGTTGTAAATACATGCCAGTTTCCAAACCCCCAAATTCTGATCTGTGGAGAAGCTAATGATGCTAATAATAAGTGGAAGGATGGTTGTAAGCCACGTTTTTTTGGTGCCGTTGTAATTTCCTAATTGTGGTTGTAACTCGAGGACTCCCTGTAATTCTTCCAAGATGGCGCTGGATAGATCCAAATAATAATTGATTAAAGCAAACAATCTTAATTTCGCAACAAAGCAGGCCCCCTTGTTCGGAAGATGCTTCTCAGAAGACGTGGGTTCAAGGGGGGGAAGAGTTAAGAAGCCTTTGTGATAACCATTTTCTTCTTATTTTACTCTTATCAAAGAACTTTAACTACCCCACTGCCTCACACGTTCATGTGAGAGGATGAATAAACGCCAATCCAAAATATGCATGGGGAGTCCTTGACTTGGGAACCACAACTGAGTCCAAAATCTCCATTGCTAAGCGAAAAATTTTTTGGGAAAACCCAGTTTTGCCTCTTTTGCGACCCTTCTTGCCACCGTTAAGTGAATCATGGCAGTTCTTAAGTTAGTAACACGGCTTCCCCCATTGACTTTGCTTAGCAGAAGGTCACAAAAGGGGATCACGTGACCCCAGGGACGCCACAACCGTCGTAAGTACATGCCAGTTGCCAAGTATCCAAATTTGGTCACCATGGGGATGCCGCAAAGGTCACAAATGTGAAAAATAGTCATAAATCCCTTTTCCCAAGGCTGTTGTAACTTTGAACAGTCACTAAACAAAATGGCTGTAAATCGAGGACTACCTGTCTCTTAGAAACCGTTTCCCCCACACACCTAAAATATTGTCCAGATCCACCTAACCGGCCTGCCTTAAGCTTGGGTTACCACGCTCCTTTGAAGATCTGGGAGTGGCATTCTGGCTCCAGAGAAGAAAGAATCCTGTCCAAATATCTCTATGTATAGCTGCTCTAAATTTAGTTTTGCATTTGATCTATTTAGAAAACCTCTTGTTCGTTTGGGTGTTTTTAAAAATAAAAAAAGGAACACACTGTTGAAGAACAAAGTGTGAAGCCCTAAGCCAACATCCTGTGTAGAGGCCTGTTTGTTTATTCTACTCGGTGATGACATCAGAATAGAGATTTTTTTTTACCTCCGCCAGCATTTTAGCTGGATTATTTTACTGATTACTAGACGGGGTCCTCGTCATAACCAACATCCATTTAGTGACTTCGAAGTGACAACAGCACTGAAAAGACTTGGGCGCTGTCTAACAAAATGAAATCCAGTGGTAAAAAAAGTAAGGTTCTACATTTAGGGAGGAAAAACCAAATGCACAGGTATAGTATAGGGGGGACCTTGCTCAATAGTAGTAACTGTGAGAGGGATTTAGGAGTCCTAGTGGGAAATCCCTTAAATAGGAGCCAGCCGTGTGCTGCAGCTGCCAAAAAAGCCAACACAGTGCTAGGCTGCATTAACATAAGAGGGATAGAATCAAGATCACGTGAAGGGTTAATATCACTTTACAAGGCCTTGGTAAGGCCACAGTTGGAATGGTGCATCCAGTTTTGGTCACCACGATGTAAAAAAGATGTTGAGACTCTAGAAAGAGTGCAGAGAAGAGCAACAAGGATGATCAGGGGACTGGAGGCTAAAACATATAAGGGACGGTTGCTGGAATTGGGAATGTCTAGTAGTTTAATAAAGAGAAGGACCAGGGGTGACATGATAGCAAGTGTTCCAGTATCTCAGGGACTGCCCCAAAGAAGAGGGAGTCAAGCTATTCTCCAAACCGCCTGAAGGCAGGACAAGAAGCAGCAGATGGAAACTCATCAAAGACAGAAGCAACCTAGAACTAAGGAGAAATTTCCTGACAGTTTTTAAGAGGAGACTGGACAGCCATTTGTCTAAAATGGTATAGAGTTTCCTGCCTGAGCAGGGGGTTGGACTAGATGACCTCCAAGGTCCCTTCCAACATCATCATCATCATCATCATCATATTATTATTATTATTATTATTATTATTATTATTATTGCTACTACTACTACTACTACTTCTGACCGGTTTTCACAGTTACGACCGTTGTAGCATCCCCAAAATTCAGATGCTCGGCAACTGACTCATATTTATGACGGTTGCAGTGTCCCGGGGGTCAGGGAATCCTCTTTGGCAACCTTCTGACAAGCAAAGTCAACGGGGGAACGGCCAGGTTACTAACTTACCATTTGCAGTGATTTATTTAACAACAGCGGCCAGAAAGGTCATAAAATAGGGCATAACTCACTTAACAACTGTCTCGCTTAGCAACAGAAATGTCGGGCTCTATGGTGGTCATGAGTTGAGGGTTACTTCCATTGTCTTTCTTTAAAGTATTTCAGCTTTCTTTCTTTCTTTCTTTCTTTCTTTCTTTCTTTCTTTCTTTCTTTCTTTCTTTCTTTTTTTTGGAAGAGTTTCGTTATTCTAGCCCACCTGGTTTTCTCTCAATCCTGCATTTGTTTTTCCCACTTCAATCCTCATTCATTCCCTCTAGAATAGATTAGTGATTTTCAAACTTGGCTACTTTAGAATGTGTGGGTTTGATTCTGGTAATAATTACGTATTCATCACTTTCTTTGCAGCTCCTCTTTTTTTTCCCATACATTTTTTTTTTGCAATAATCTTTCCTGTATATTCTTTTTTCCCCCCTGGTTGGTATCCCCTTCTACTAGATCATTCAACCAGGTGTTCCTTTTTCATGCCTATGATTAGCATCAATTCATGCAGGTCACGTTTTCATTTCTTTCTTCTTTTCTTCGCTGTCTCTTTTTCTCCGGGATCAAGACTTGATATTTCCAGTTCTTGCTTTCTCCTGTCTTCAGACTCGCTCGTCGCATTCGTCTCCTCAGTCATTTATTTTCTCACTGTTTTACCGAATAACAAAATAGCAGAGTTGGAAGGGACCCTGGAGGTCTTCTAGCCCAACCTCCTGCTCAAGCAAAAGACGCTATACTGTTTCAGACAAATGGTTGTCTGATCTCTTCTTAAAAATTTCCAGTGTTGGAACATTCCAAACTTCTGGTGGCAAGCTGTTCCACTGATTAATTGTTCTCCTTAGTTCTAGGTTACTTCTCTCCTTCGTTAGTTTCCATCCGTTGCTTCTTGTCTTGCCAGTAAACATTCAGCTCCATCCAGTCGCTCCGACTCTACCCCAAATTAAGGGATGTCAGGGTCCTGCCCTCTGGTACTTTGGAGAATAGCTTGACTCCTTCCTTGGGGCAGCCCCTGAGATATTGGAAGACTGCTATCATGTCACCCCTCACCCTTCTCTTCGTTAAACTACACATACCCAATTCCAGCAACCGTTCCCGATATGTTTTAGCCTCCAGTCCCCCAATCATCTTTGTTGCTCTTCGCTGTACCCTTTCTAGAATCTCAACATCTTTTTTACATCGTGGTGACCAAAACTGGATGCAGTATTCCAGGTGTGGCCTTACCAAGGCATTGTAAAGTGGTATTAGTACTTCACGTGATCTTGATTCTATCCCTCTGTTAATGCATCCCAGCACTGTGTTGGCTTTTTTGGCAGCTGCAGCACACAGCTGGCTCCTATTTAAGTGATTGTCCATTAGGACTCCGAGATTCCTCTCACAGTTACTACTATTGAGCAAGGCCTATACTATACTTGTGCATTTGATTTTTCCTGCCTAAATGCAGAACCTTACTTTTTTCACCATTGAATTTCATTTTGTTAGATAGCGCCCAGTGTTCGAGTCTGTCCAGCTCCTCCTATAGCTTAAACCTATCTACTGGAGTATTGGCTATTCCTGCCAGCTTGGTGTTGTCTGCAAATTTGATGAGTTCCCCATCTATCCCCTCGTCCAAATTGTTGATGAAGATGTTGAAGAGCTCTGGGCCCAGAACAGAGCCCTGGGGCACCCCACTACACACTTCCTTCCATGTAGAGTGATTATCTGCTAGGACTCCTTTTCGCCATTAGCACTGTTGAGCCAGGTAACACCTATAGTACTATACCTGTGCATAACATTATAGAAACAAATCAATCGTGGTTTCACTTTTGTTCCTTTTTCCAAGTCTGCATACAAATGGACTGAAGCTTAACTCACCTATTCAGAACACATATCATATTAGTCAACGTGACAACTTTTTGTTTAATGGTAGTTTGGGGTTACAAGGGCCCTGCAAATAGTGACCTATAACTGATCCTCACACTTATAACCGCTGCAGCATCCCCACGGCCACGTGATCAAAGTCAATTGTCGCATATTTATGATGGATGCACATTCCCACGATTGCCATTTGCCATCTTCCCATCCTCTTTCCGACAAGCAGAGTCGAGGGGAAAGCCAGAGTCGCTTAAAAACCTCACGATTCATTTAACGACAGCGGTGATTCGCTTAAAAGCTGTGGCAAAAGTCACAAAACTGGGCGTGACTGACTGAATAGCCCCTTGCTAAGCAACAGTTCTGGTTTCAATTGCGTTCGTACCTTTTGGGTAACCCTTCGTGGCCTGGACGGTTTTAAAATGGAAGTGCATTTGTTTTGCTTCCATGGAAATTTTACGTACTCGTGCAGACTCTTAATTTGAGCCCTTTGTTGGACAAAATTTTACTGACTGAGATGCCAGACCAGGTGTGGTTTTGTTTAGTTTTTGGGGAAGGTCAAAAAAAAAACACCAAGGTAATAAACTCAGCTGTTTGCTCATCATCTTATTGCTGATAGGCTTAATCTCTGTTGCGTCCCTTGCAGCTTTCAGATTGCTCCAAGGACAGAGATACAAATGATGTTTGATTCTTGTTTTCAAAACAAAAAGAAAATCTTAGCGTACCAAGCCTTTTATGGGGGGGGGGGGGTTTCCAGCCTAAATCTGCTCTATTTGGGGTTCAAAACCCTGGTGTGTGTTTTTTAATTCAAATGTGCACTAATTTCATTCAAAGATGTCTGAAGCAACTGCTTGCCAGTCTGTGCTTCAAACACTGATTTAGTTCCAGGTTGCTTCTCTCCTTGGTGAGTTTCCATCCGTTGCTTCTTATCCTGCCTTCAGGTGCTTTGGAGAATAGCTTGACTCCCTCTTCTATGTGGCAGATGTTGGAAGATTGCTATCGTGTCAGTCCTAGTTCTTCTTTTTACTAGACTAGACATATCCAATTTCTGCAACTTTTCTTCATATACTTTAGCCTCCAGTCCCCTAATTGTCTTTGATGCTCTTCTCTGTCCTCTTTCCAGAGTCTCAACATCTTGTTCATATCCTGGGGACCAAAACTGGATGCAGTATTCCAAGTGTGGGCTTACCAAGGCATTATAAAGCGGTACTAGCATGTGAACTTAATTCTGTCCCTCTGTTTATTAGCAGCTGCAGTACATTGCTGGCTCATACTTAACAGAATAATATATTCCCTTCTTAAAAACTTCCAGCGTTGGAGCATTCATAACTTCTGGAGGCAGGTAGTTCCACTGGCTAATTGTTCTAATTGTCAGGAAATTTCTCCTTAGTTCCAGGTTGAATCTCCCCTTGATGAGTTTCCATCCGTTGCTTCTTATCCTGCCTGCAGGCGCTTTGGAAAATAGCTTGACTCCCTCTTCTTTGGGCAACCCCTGAGATATTGGAACACTGCTAGCATGTCACCCCTAGTCCTTCTTTTCATTAAACTTCCCAACAAATGGATGTCCAATCTTTTCTTGAAAACCTCCAGGAATGGTGCACCCGAGGTAAGCCATTCCATTGTTTAATTGTTCTAAACAGTCAGGAAAATTCTCCTTGTTTCTAGGTTGCTTCTCTCCTTGGTTAGTTTCCATCCATTGCTTGTCCCCAAGGTGCTTTTTCGGGAGGCAACTGGATTTTCTTGTTTTTTCCATTCCCCACTATCCAGTCAGAGCTGAAGGAGCTTCTTGGATGAGTGGCCAAACATCTTCGCTGTTGTCATGTTATCCTAGCCATTAAACTTTTCATTAAACCTCCCGACAAGTGACTATCCAGTCTCTTCTTGAAAGCCTCTAGTGCACCTCAGGTAAGCCATTTCACTGGTTAATTCCGGGGCCTTCAAACTTGGCCCTTTTATGACTTGTGGACTTCAACTCCCAGAATTCCTCAGCCAGGCACACTGGCTGAGGAATTCTGGGAGCTGGAGTCCACAAGTCATACAAGGGCCAAGTTTGAAGACCCCTGGGTTAATTGTTCTAACACTCAGGAAGTTTCTCCTTAGTTCCAGGTTGCTTCTCTCCTCGATGAGTTTCCATCTGTTGCTTCTTGTCCTGCCTTCGTCAGGTGCTTTGGAGAATAGCTTGACCCCCCTTTTCTTTGTGTCAGCCCCTCAAATATTGGAAGACTGCTCCCACGCCACCCTATATCACTTGTTTAAAACTTTGCTAAGACCTCAAAACAGATTCAGGTTGTCTGGCTAGCGGATATTGAAAAGTCAAGGACTAACCTGTATGTGAGCATTTCCACGTTTGGGTGTCTCAGCATGAGTGCGCACTAGCCGGAAGGCAGTATTTCAATCTCTTTTTGTGTTGTTTTTCACATTGCAGGGCATTTACTAAAGTGTTCACTTTCGGCCCAACCTTCCGAGCAGATAATTCTCAAACCCGCAGACACCTGGCGGAGTTTTATATGGTGGAGGCCGAAGTATTTTTTGTTGACACGCTTCAGGATATAATGCAGGTAAGATTCCCCAGGGGAAACTGTAAACGGAGCTTTTTCTGGGTGTGTTTCTGAAGGTTGCAGATTTTGTGTATTTAATTTAAGGTTTCCACCCCCCCGCGCCCCCATTTTATAGGAGGAATACCCTATTTGCCCCAAAATAACTAATCGGAAAATAAGCCTTAGCTTGATTTTTCAGGATGCTTGTAATATAAGCCCTACCCCAAAATTAAGATTGTACCGTATTTCCCCAAATATAAGATTCTAACTGGCAAATAAGCCTTTTGGAGCAAAAAAATAATATGAGACCCAATCTTATTTTCAGGGAAATATGATAGACAGCTGTCTGGAAGCTAGAGATATGCCTTAAGAATTTTTAAAGTTTGTAAGGGCCATCTAAAATCAGAGCCAGAATTTTGTATAACATCTTGAGGTAACTTGCCACATTTTTTTTTTTTTTAGATTTGGGGTTTATATTGCAGGGCTTGTGTATTTCCCATCTGAGAACTACAGCGACTTACAGTCACAATGGAGATTGGACTTTCGGTTGGTAAAACAAGCCCACTGTTAAATTTGCTGTGACCGATTTTATGAATGTTTTTGTTAGAGTTTTAAACCGAATCAGCACAGCCATTAGCTGAATCATGCAGTCATTAAGTGAATCCAGCTTCCTCCACTGAACGGTCACTAAATGAATGGTTGTTAAGTCAAGGACTGCCATATAGAAAACAGTATCATCTCTTTTCAGTTATAGATAGAGTGGATTAGGGAACTGCAAAAAAAAAAAAACGTTTAGAGCAGGGAGTCCTCAACCTTGGCAACTTTAAGACTTGTTGACTTCAAGTCCCAGAATTCCTCAGCCAGCTATTTGAGGAGTTGAAGTCCACAAGTCTTAAAGTTGCCAAGGTTGGAGACCCCTGGTTTAGAGTTAGACAGGATGCTACAAATACACATTCCCTACTCTTATCTTACATGGTTGGATAGTTGCTTGAATGAAAAATCTGATGAAAACATTTTTATGAACTTCTAAAAGACAATCACATGCATTGCCACTAACTAAGTCGTTTTTAATGTTTGTAATCGGCTCAGTGGGTTAGGAGGCTGAGCTTGTCGATCAGAAGGTCGGCAGTTTGGCGGGTCGAATCCCGAGTGCCGCGTAACAGAGTGAGCACCTGTTACTCGTCCCAGCTTCTGCCAACCTAGCAATTCGAAAGCACGTAAAAATGCAAGTAGAAAAATAGGGACCACTCCGGTGGGAAGGTAAAAGCGTTCCGTGCGCCTTTGGCGTCTAGTCATGCCGGCCACATGACCACGGAGATGTCCTCGGACAAGCGCTGGCTCTTCGGCTTTGAAACGGAGATGAGCACCAGCCCCTAGAGTTGGAAACGACTAGCACGCATGTGCGGGGGAACCTTTACATTTACTAATCATTTCTATCCCATCTTTATTAATTTTTTTATGGTTGGTAAGTTTCTATTAAAAAATGAAACAATGTGTTTCCCAGCTGTTGCTTTGACATTAAGGTGATTGGGGTGATTTTGGGCCAATCACCAGGAGATTGTGAGTTCTAGTCCCACCTTAGGCACGAAAGCCAGCTGGATGACTTTGAACCAGTCACCAGGAGATCGAGAGTTCTAGTCCCGCCTTAGGCACAAAAGCCAGCTGGATGAATTTGAACCAATCACCAGGAGACCGAGAGTTCTAGTCCCACCTTAGGCATGAAAACCAGCTAGGTGACTTTGAACCAATCACCAGGAGATTGAGAGTTCTAGTCCCGCCTTAGGCCCGAAAGCCAGCTGGATGAATTTGAACCAGTCACCAGGAGATCGAGAGTTCTAGTCCCACCTTAGGCACGAAAGCCAGCTGGATGAATTTGAACCAATCACCAGGAGA
>JAKJMR010017707.1:16487-30486 GCA_024449315.1 Daboia siamensis | reverse complement strand
TTATTATTATTATTATTATTATTATTATTATTATTATTATTATTATTTTACAAATCTCCATCCAGAACCTTGGTGGTGGAGTGGTCATAATGCAACATTGCTGGCTAATTCTGTCCACAGCCTGGAGTTCAATCCTGACTGGCTCAAGCTTGACTCAGCCTTCCCTCCTTCCGAGGTTGGTAAAATGAGGAGCCAGATTGTTGGGGGACAAATATGCTGACTCTCTAATCCTCTCGGAGAGGGCTGTAAAGCACTATGGGGTGGTATAACAGAATAACAAGAGTTGGAAGGGACCTTGGAGGTCTTCTAGTACAACCCCCCAATCCTGCTCAAACAGGAATATTTGGCAGCCCCTCAAATATTGGAAGATGCTGTCATGGCACCCCAGTCCTTCTTTTCACTAGACTAGACATGCAACTGTTAACGGAATAACAGAGTGGGAAGGGACCTTGGAGGTCATCTAGTCCAACCCCCTGCTCAAGCAGGAAACTTTGTACAATTTCAGACAAATGGCTCCCCAGTCTCTTCTTAAAAACCTCCAATGATGGAGCGTTCACAGCTTCTGGAGGCAATTAATTGTCCTCACTCTTCCGAAGTTTCTCCTTAGTTCCAGGCTGCTTCTCTCCTTGGTCAGTTTCCACCCATTGCTTCTTGTCCTTGGAGAATAGCTTGACTCCCTCTTCTTTGGGGCAGCCCGTGAGATACTGGAAGACTGTCATCATGTCACCCCTCGTCCTTCTCTTCATTAAACTAGACATACCCAATTCCCGCCATTTCATCAACCATATATAAATCAAAGTCCTATTGCTATTCCTATCTCTTGCCTCTGTCAGGAAACTCATCACTTTCATTCTATAGGACAGGAAATATTTCCTTTTCCCATCAGGATGTTTACCATAAAGCAGCTCTAAGGTTGTGTGTGTGTGTGTGTGTGTGTGTGTGTGTGTGTGTATCTTTGTGTTTCCCCACCCCACCCCACACAGGCTGTTGCAAAAGGAAAACAAGTGGCATGCTATAGTATTCTTTTTTTCACACCAAGCCGCATCTTGCTTTTCACTTTCCCCCTTATAGCGCTGATAAAAATCAGCCATGCTGTCAGTTTATTTTTACGTGGCTGAAGTTCAAGTGGTTTTTAAGTTCCAAAAAAGTACCACAAAAATAGCTTTCTATAGAATAGAATTCCATTTTTTTACCGTTAGGTTTCTCATAATACATCCTTGATTTATGACTACAACTCAGCCGAAAATTTCCGTTGCTAACCAAGAGAGTTCTTACGTGTGTTTTATCTTGTTTTACGACCTTTCTTGCCGCTGTTGTTAAGTGAATCACTGCAGTCATTAAGTTACTCATACGGTTGTTAAGTGAATCTGGCTTCCCCCGTGGACTTTGCTTGTCAGAAGGTCACAAAAGGGGATCACGTGACCCCAAGACACTGCAACCGTCACGAATAGAACAGAACAGAACAGAACAGAACAGAATAGAAATGTAGAATGGAATAGAACAGAACAGAACAGAACAGAACAGAACAGAACAGAACAGAATAGAATAGAATAGAATAGAATAGAATAGAATAGAATCTGGAAGGGACCTTGGAGGTCTTCTAGTCCAGCCCCCTGCTCAAGCAGGAGGACCAATACCATCTCCGATAGGTGATTATCTTGTCTCTTCTTAAAAATCTCCAGTAATGGAGTGCCCTTGATTTCTGGTGGCAAGCTGTTCCACTGGTTGATTGTCCTCACTGTCAGGAAATTTCTCCTAAATTCCAAGTTGTTTCTCTCTTTGATCACGTGACCATGGGCACAATGCAACCGAAGTGATCGACATTACAGCCACGCCAAAAAAAAAAGACTTATGACCGTTTTTCACATTTACGACCATTGGAGCACTCCCTCATGGTCATGTGATCAAAATTCCAATGCTTGGCAGCTGGTTTCATATTTATGACGGTTTGTCATGTCCCGGTTTCATGCGATCACTTTTTGTGACTTTCTGACAAGCAAAGTCAATGGGGGAAGCCAGATTCACTTAACAACCGTGTTACATAACTTAACAACTGTAGTGATTCATTTAACAACTGTATCCAGAAAGTTCATAAAATGGGGCAATATTCACTGAACAACTGTCTTGCTTAGCAACAGAAATTTTGGGCTCAATTTTTAAGAAGAGACTGGACAGCCATTTTGTCTGAAATGGTACTATAGAGTTTCCTGCCGGAGCAGGGGTTTAGACTAGATGACCTCCAAGGTCCCTTCTGACATCATCATCAATAATAATAATAACAATAATTACTATATTGTTGTTGTTATTGTTATTATTGTTGTTGTTGTAAGTTGAAGACAACCTGCATATTTTTTTAAAAAAAATGGCATAATGTAAACCAGTCTGGAATTCGCCACCAAGGTGACTTCCCCCCACCCTCCAAAAAACCCAAGAATTTCAGATAAATCAAGATTTACTCAAGACAGAAAGAAACCATTGTAGGGAATAGCAGCAGCTGCTATTATTCAAGCACATCCCTTAATATAGAAATAATGTTCGACCTCTTTGACACCTATTTTTTTTGTCCCACCTGTCATAACAGACTCCTTCCCAAAACTCCCATCTGCCTCTTGTTTTTGTGCCAGTCAGATCCGCCATCGTTCGTTTTGACTATGTGAGAACAAACTTTCACAAAAGGGTTTTGTTTAAAGCCTCGCGAGGCACCGCATGCGGGAGGCAGCATTATGTAACACCGAGAACAGCATTCCTCAATCTTAGCAATTTTAAGCTGTGTGGACTTCAACTCCCAGAATTCCCCAGCCAGCAAGAGTAAGAAGGAACCAGCCCCCCCTCCCCCCGCAATAAAGAGCAGATAGGAACAAAGAAGAAGAAAGGAGATTATAATAATTGTAAGCCAGCATCTTTTTATGATATCTCTCCATATCTTTCTATCTATGGCCTCCTTGGCGTTCTCTGAGGTTGGTTTTTTTCTTGCAGACGTTTCATTACCCAGCTAGGTAGCATCATCATTGTTACTAAGGGAATAGGGTTTGGTCTCAGTTTATATTCTCACCAAAGGAACTTCTAAGACCCCCTCCACCAAAACAGGCAGGGCAAGCCACTAGAACATAAGCTGGAACCAAATCCCCCTCCTCACTAGCATGGATAATGTTACCTAGATGGGTAATGAAAGGTCTACATGAAAATAACCATTGTTCAGTGCCGTTGTAACTTTGAATGGTCACCAAACGAACTGTTGTAATTCGAGGTCTACCTCAGTATGTATTAGGGCCTGCATAAGTCTCAAATGATAGCCCAAGCTCAAAAGTGTGGGCGTGGGCGCTCCGGACTTATGGAATCAGTTGCCGGTTGAGCTCCGGACAGCGCCTGACCTTCGCTCCTTCCGACTCGAGCTGAAGACCTTTTTATTTGAACAAGCCGGCCTGGCCTGATGGGGGATGTGTTGGGGTTTTTACTGCGGTTTTTTATATTATTATATATTGTTTTAATTCGGGCTTCTATTTAATTCTCTTTTAACTTTTGTATCTTGTATTTATATGTGCCCTGTTCACCGCCCTGAGTCCTTCGGGAGAAGGGCGGTATACAAATATAATAAATAAATAAATAAATAAAATTTAATGCTTTAAACCAGAGGCCCCCAACCTTTTGGACACCGGGGACTAGTTCCATGGAAGAAGGTTTTTTCCGCGGACCGGAGAGGGTGTGGTTTTATGCGCTGCCTGCATCTTGCAGATGGGGCTTTCCTTGTTTGTATGGACCGGTTGTTGGCATCCTGCAGCCCGGTACCGGTCTACAGACCAGGGGCTGGGGACCCCTGCTTTAAACAGATCAAGAACAAATGCATCTGAAATGCCCTCATTCTACTCTAAAACCGATCTTGAGGCTGAGAGAAGAGGTTAGCATTTACCCAACAATAAATCACAAATTAATGGAGTTATTCCTGGAGCAGTCCATGCCGTTTCTAAGTTTAAAAAGCTACAGGTCGCCATTGTAACCCGTAGAGAAAAATGAAAGCCACAATTAGGGGGAGGTGGCTGTCTTTTTTTTTTTTTTTTTAATTGCTTTAGGTTTGCGGCTGCTAAATAGAAAACACACAGGGCATTTCTCTAGCATAATGAAGTGTTTCCTACAGTGGCTTCATTTGTTTGATTTATAGGCTGCTAAAATGCTTGGCCTCAATATTTGAGTTCGGAGCAAGAGCAGGTTTGTTAGACTTCCCTGCAGCTTTAATTAAGATGAATTTGCAGAAGGGGAATGGGAAGCAAGCAGAGATCCAGGGATTTACCTGCTAATCTTCCAGGGAAAGTTTGCACAACAACAACAACAACAAAAATGGGAGGAAATTTATGCCTTTGAAAGCCACATAAATGGTGCAGTTAAGGCTGACAGCCCTGCAGTTTTACTAAATCTTTGCTTTAGTAAATCACCAAAGCACCAGAGGGAAGGATGAGAAACAACGGTTGGAAGCTGATTGAAGAGAGAAGCAACCTGGAATTAAGGAGAAACTTCCTGGCAGTGAAGACAATCAACCAGTGGAACAGCTGGCCACCTGAAATTGTGGGCGCTCCATCACTGGAGGTTTTTAAGAAGAGGCTGGACAGTCACTTGTCTGAGAGGGTATAGGTTCTCCTGCTTGAGCAGGGGGCTGGACTAGAAGACCTCCAAGGTCCCTTCCAGCTCTATTCTATTCTACTTCTATTCTTGATGGAGAGACTGGGGATTACTTTGAAGTGAAGGCACCACGAAACCTGACCACAAATATAGGGAGTCCTCGACTTTCATCACTTTGTTTAGTGACCGTTCGAAGTTACAACAGAACTGGGGGAAAAATGACTTAGGACCATTTTCACACATAAAGACCTTTGCAGTTTCCCCATGTTCGTGTGATTAAAATTCAGATGCTGACAGTTTCCTGCAGTTGTTCACTTAGCCACACGGTTGTTAAACGAACTCAGCTTCCCCCATTAACTTTGCTTGTCAGAAAGTCGCAAAAGGGGATCACGTGACATCCCCCCCCACGGGACACTGCAACCGTCATAAATACGAGTCAGTCGCCAAGCATCCGAATTTTGATCACGTGATGGTAGGGAGGCTGCAACGGTCATAAATATATATATATATATATATATATATATATATATATATATAAGAAAACCAAGATCATGGCATCCGGCCCTCTCAATTCCTGGCAAATAGATGGGGAAGAAATGGAGGTGGTGACAGATTTTATTTTCCTGGGCTCCAAGATCACTGCAGATAGGTACTGCAGCCAAGAAATTAAAAGATGCTTGCTCCTGGGGAGGAAAGCCATGGCAAATCTAGACAGCACACTAAAAAGCAGAGACATCACTCTGTCAACACAAGTGCGTATAGTCAAGGAAATGGTCTTCTCAGTTTCAATGTATGGCAGTGAAAGTTGGACCATAAGAAAGGCTGAGCGCCAAAGAATTGAGGCCTTTGAACTATGGTGCTGGAGAAGACTTCTGCGAGTCCCTTGGACTGCAAAGCGATCAAACCGGTCAGTCCTAGAGTAGATCCACCCTGACTGCTCTTTAGAAGGCCAGATCCTGAAGCTAAAACTCAAATACTTTGGCCACCTAATGAGAAGGAAGGACTCACTGGAGAAGAGCTTCATGCAGGGAAGGATTGAGGGCAATAGAAGAAGGGGACAACAGAGAATGAGGCAGCTGGATGGAGTCACTGAAGCAGTAGGCGTGAGCTTAAATGGACTCCAGAAGATGGTAGAGGACAGGAAGGCCTGGAGGAACGTTGTCCATAGAGTTGCGATGAGTCGGACATGACTTCGCAGCTAACAACAACAACAATATATATAACAATATATATATATAAAGGATGACCTGTAATAGATGGAAACCCAGCAGGATATCCCAGGCTTGTAGGCCAGTCTGGAAAGTGAAGAAACATCTGGAAAAAGGCAGTAACAAAGTCCTTCCCTATTGGTATCGAATCAACTGCCCATTCCTGAATATGTCTCCTCAATTCAAGAAATTCTTCATTATCTTTATCAACTGCTGTGCTGAATATCCACTTCAATGCAGCAAATTATCTGGTCCTGCCAGGCTAATTGAGCCAATAAGCAGAGCTTGGGGCTGTGTGGATTAATTTTTACAACTTTCAGGCTAAAGCCTCATAATCCCCTCTGCCTTCATTTTCTGATAGCATCACATTCTTTCAGCTGCTAAATAGGACCGGCGGTACTAAATTCTTTGGCAGGGCCCTTTCATAAACCAGTTGGAATGCTAATGAGGAAGCATTAAATATAATCGGAGATTAATGCAAGTTAAAAAAAACAACCTCGCTGAACTTTCAAGAGTGTGGGGAATGCAGTTTATAAGGAAGTTTTAAGATTTATTTATATATTTAGAATAGAATATTTATTTATTTATTTATTATATTTGTATACCGCCCTAGAATAGAATAGAATAGAATAGAATAGAATAGAATAGAATAGAATAGAATAGAATAGAGCTGGAAGGGACCTTGGAGGTCTTCTAGTCCAGCCCCCCCACTCAAGCAGGAGAACCTATACCATCTCAGACAAGTGACTGTCCAGTCTCCTCTTAAAAATCTCCAGTGATCGAGCGCCCACGATTTCTGGTGGCAAGCTGTTCCACTGTTTGATTGTCCTCACTGTCAGGAAGTTTCTCCTCAATTCAAGGTTGTTTCTCTCTTTGATCAGTTTCCAACCGTTGTTTCTCGTCCTTCCTTCTGGTGCTTTGGAGAATAATTCGATGTCCTCTTCTCTGTGGCAGCCCCTCAGATACTGGAATACTGAAAACATATGGTGTTACGTGCAATTTGTAACCATGCAAACTCTCTTTACGTTAATGTTTCTCAATCTACATTAAGATATATAGACTTCAACTCCCAGAATTCCCCAGCCGGCATTTTGCTGTCTGGGGAATTCTGGGAGCTGAAGTCCACAAGTTTTAAAGGTGTCTAGGTCAAGAAACATAGGCCTACGTCAATGTTTTCACAGGACAGTCCTTATTTCTCCAAAATGCTGTTCGGTTTAACAGTGACTTTTTTTTTTAAGAAAAAATAATAATTCCTATCTCCTTTTTTGGAAACATGTTATATTCATCAAGATTTTTCTTTTTTGGGAGAGAGCTTGTAGTCACTCTGTCCAATTATAGATCAAAACTCAGTCTGCTGACAAGCTGTATCCAAATGCATTCAGCAGTTGAGTTGGAAAGAAACCAGAAGCTGGAAGATTGTAAGAAGAAAGCCTGTTTTTAATCTTTGTTTCTTTTATTAATCGAACAGAAAAAGCAAACAAGGAAAAACAGAGTGTGCGTAAGTATGTATGCGTATTGTTTTGTATTAGGTTCTTTGGTCTATTTTATTTTTGGGGAATTTTGTGTTTTAATTTTGTCTTGAATAACGTGTGTGTGTGTGTGTGTATTATTCAAGACAAAGTTAGAATGTAAAATAAAAACTCCCCAGAAATAAAATAGACGCAAAAAACCAACACAAAACAACAGAAACATTAACAAAGGAATAGGTGCATCACAAAAGAGGGGAAAACCCCCCCCACCAGTACATATGTATATTATCCCCCTTAATTGAATCCCGATTAATACGTTACTACAACATTGGTTTCCATCCCTTGCAAAACAGTGCCCCCAAAAATTCTTAAACTGTTAAACCCACATGCAAATTATTGATCTGCCTCCTCTATCTATTATATTAGCAACGAAATAGTTAACTGGAAGAATGATAATACTAAAAATAGAATGTTACGGGGAGAGAGAGAAAAATAATACAAAAAGCAGAATACGTATATTAAAATTCTACGCAAACATTATAACCAGTAGCTGAGTTTCATTGCAGTTATCCACACTAAAGTATGTTGATAACTGACAGATTTATTTGTAGGTTTGCTAATACCATCAACTCTGGTGGTGCGTGGAAGAACTGAATCCATATATTTATCTTTCCAGGGTGAGACATACTGTATTCTTTTAGCATTAAGTGGCAAATGGAAAATCCATTTTCTTTATCCAATTTCCAGGCGAGAGGTGTGTGGTTCAGAAGAATAAGAACATCTGGGAACATTAGGCTGTATCTCAGAATTAATACACGTCATAACGTCTTCTTCCCCAGACGATCCATTGTAGTATTATAGGTAGACCTTGAATTAGGACAGTAAGCCCAAAATGTCTGTTGGTAAGCAGAACAGCTGTTAAGGGAGTTTCGCCCCATTTTACAATCTTTCTTGCCTCTACTGTTTATGTCTGTTCCTTCCCATAATATTTGCTGCAAGGTTATTTTTTGGGTTGGATTTTAAGCGTCAAGCTTGTTTTTGAATATCTGCAGAGTCAGTATGGAATGAGGCAGCCTTATAAATCCAAATTATAAAAAAATAAATAAGTCTGGTGACGTGCACACATCTTAGGAACATTAGTCATTCGCTTTCCAAATGGGCTGGAGTTTCAACTAAGAATTTCTAGGGATGGTTTGAAATTCTCTGGATTTTACTACCAGGAATTCTGGATGGCTAACATCCAATTGAATAGAAGAAGGTTGGTGTTTCCCGTAGATTATTCTCTGAATTTAATTTTGCTTCTGGGATGTGGGATGCGACCTCCAGATTTTGCTCAGGTAGTGCTAAGTTAAGGAGGAGTTATAACTATAGTTTGTTGAACAAGCTGTCAGTTATGGTTGAGGATCTGTCCGTGGCTTCACAGGACATGTTTTAGCACAGGGGTCTTCAAACGTGGGAACTTTAAGGCTGGTGAACTTCAACTCCCAGAATTCCTTAGTCAGCCATGATTGCCACTGCACGGCTGGCTGAGGAATTCTGGGAGTTGAAGTCCACCAGTCTTAAAGTTGCCAAGTTTGGGGATCCCGGTTCTAGCAAAGCAGGGGCCGTTGGATTTTGAAACCCTAATCTCGATTGGAAACTAGGGCTATGGGAACATGATAGCAGTGTTCCAATATCTCAGGGGCTGCCCCAAAGAAGGGGGAGTCAAGCTATTCTCCAAAGCACCTGAAAGCAGGACAAGAAGCAACGGATGGAAACTAGTCAAGGAGAGAAGCAACCTAGAACTAAGGAGAAACTTCCTGACAGTTAGAACAATTAACCAGTGGAACAATCTGCCTCCAGAGGTGGTGAATGCTCCAACACTGGAGGTTTTTAAGAAGAGATTGGACAACCATTTGTCTGAAATGGTATAGGGTTTCCTGCCTGAGCAGGGGGTTGGACTAGATGAGACCTCCAAGGTCCCTTCCAACTTTATTATTATTATTATTATTATTATTATTATTATTATTATTATTATTATTATTATTATTATTATTATTATTATTACATAGCCACTTGGAGCTTAGTCAACAAACCATGGCTTAAATCTCGGATCTAATCTTGGTCTAAGAGTATGTTAGTGACCTTCTTCCTCGTCAGAAAGATTTCAAAAAGGGATCACCTGACCCTGGGACGCTGCCACCGTCATAAATATGAGTCAGTTGCCAAGAGTCTGAATTTTGATCACATGACCAATGGGGATGCTGCAACGGTTGTAAGTATGAAAAACAGTCATAAGTCACTTTTTTCAGTGCGGTTATAACTTTGAACGGTCACTAAACAAATTATTGTAAGTAGAGGACCAAGGACCACCTGTATATGGAAATTATGCAGCCTCTCACCTACTTCTACCTTCCTTGATAGGTATAAAGGAGACTTATTTGTTACTTGAGAAAATAAACACCTTTCCAGCCTGCAAATTGTTTTGCGGATGGTCTTCTGAACTCTCCCTACAGCATTATTTTAATTTTTTTTAAAAAATTGTATTGTTTTGGACTGAATCCTTTTTCCAATCCAGGAGGCTGGGAAGTGGGAAAAAAAAAAATCTACCATCCTCAGACAGATTTAATTAAATGGATCTCTTTTCAGTCTGCAAATTCTTATAATTTTTTAAAAAAACTTACTTTGTTTTTTTTCCCCTCATGTATACAGAGTTATATATTTTTTTAAAAAAAAAACAAACAAAATGCTGTTGGGAAGAATTCTGTCCACCCCCATCCTATTTATTTTGGCCGCTGCCGGCGTTCCATATTTCTCCCAAAACAAACAAAAAAACACCTCTCATAGACTTTAAAAATTCAGCAAAAACATAGTAGTTGCTACGTTACCATTTGAGCTGCCTGTAGTTTTTCTTCCTTGGACTAAAGCGACTGTCAAGATCAGAGAAAATATGTTCAAGGTCATTTAAGATTAAGGAGTCCCGAATTTCCTCTTACTTTTTTACTGTTTCCATCTAAAGATAAAGTGTTTTAAGCTTTTTTTTTTTCTTTTTTCCTGCTTTAAGGTTCAAAAAAAAAATTAAGTCTCCTTTATGTCAATCTCAACTTGCCGTTTTCTTAGTCAAAGTGCAAAAATGCCATTTTCTAAAACCCTAACCCAGGGGTCTTCAAACCTGGCAACTTTAAGACTTGTGGACTTCAACTCCCAGAATTCCTCAGCCAGCTGGCTGAGGAATTCTGGGAGTTGAAGTCCACAAGTCTTAAAGTTGCCAGGTTCGAAAACCCCTGCCCTAACCCCACATCCCAGTTCCCAGAAGATCAGCCAAGCTCTTTGAAGCTTCCTGAACAACTTACAGGTAGTTCTTGACTTACGACCACAACTGAGCCCCAAATTTCCATTGCTAAACAAGGCAGTGAGTTTTGCCCCGTTTTATGACTTTTTTAGCCACAGTAGTTAAGCGAACACTCCAGTTCTTGCGGTCGTTAAGCAAATCTGCCTTCCCCCATTGACTTTGCTTTTCGGAAGCTGGCTAGGAAAGTTACAAATGGCAATCATGTGACCCTTGGACACTGCAACTGTCATAAGCACATGTCAGTTGCCAAGCTTCCGAATTTTGATCACGTGACCATGGGGGACGCCGCAAGGGTCGTAAGCGTGAAAACTGGTTGTAAGTCACTTTTTCCACACTTACGACCTTTGCAGCATCCCCCATGGTCATGGGATCAAAATTTTTCAGTGCTGTTGTAACTTTGAAGGGTCACGAAAGGAATGGTTGTAAGTCGAGGACTACCTGCAGTGCTGGACTTGCAGTGACCTTCTCCGCTTTTCAAAGAGAGCTCATTTTGGACAGCTCCAGATACAGCAGGAAGAAGCTGGAGTAGCCTGACAAACTGGTCCCAGGTTTTTTTTTGAAACAATGACTTGTTGAGATGGGTCGAAAAGGAAGGAAGGATGGAAGGAAGGAAGGATGGGAGGGAGAGAGGAAGGAAGGAAGGAAGGAAGAAAGGAAGGAAGGAAGGAAGGAAAATGGAGGGGGGAAGGAAGAGAGAGATGGAGGGAGAATTTAAGGAAAGAAGGAGAGATAGAAAGGAAGAAAGGAGGAAGGAGAGAAGAAGGAAGGAAGGAAGGAGAAATAGGAAGGAGAGAAGGAAGGAAGGAAGGAAAATGGAGGCGGAAGGAAGAGAGGGATGGAGGGAGAATTTAAGGAAAAGGAGAGATAGAAAGGAAGAAAGGAGGGAGAGAGGAAGGGAGGAAGGAAGGAAGGAGGAAGAAAATAGGAAGGAAGGAAGGAAGGAAAGAAGGAAGGAAGGAAGGAAGGAAGGAAGGAAGGAAGGAAGGAAGGGAGAAGGAGATAGGAAGGAAGGGAAGAAGGAAGGAGAGATAGGAAGGAAGGAGAGAAGGAAGGAAAGATAAGGATAGATGGATGGATGAAAGGAAGGACTTTGATTTTGTGGTTGTGAAACTGCACTAATAGTCTTTATTTAGGAACAGCAGCCTATTGTAAATTTGGACCAAATGATGCTTTTTCCTTGTACTTCATTGGTTCAAGCTGACCAAATATAATTATTAATTCTCAGCTGATTTGCTTCCGTTCTTCTTGAGGCCAAGTATTTAGTTCCACTGCAATTGAAGCTAAATATTTGAGCTTGTCGATCAGTAGGTCGGCAGTTTGGCGGGTCGAATCCCGAGTGCCGCGTAACAAAGTGAGCGCCTGTTACTCGTCCCAGCTTCTGCCCACCTAGCAGTTTGAAAGCACGTAAAAATACAAGTAGAAAAATAGGGACCACTCCGGTGGGAAGGTAACAGCGTTCCGTGTGCCTTTGGCGTCTAGTCATGCCGGCCACATGACCATGGAAGACGTCCTTGGACAAGCGCCGGCTCTTCGGCTTTAAAACGGAGATGAGCACCGGCCCCTAGAGTCGGAAACGACTAGCACCCACGTGCGGGGGAAACTTTACCTTTACCTTTAAGACATAAATGGAATCGGCGTACCTTTAACTATAGCTAAAAGACTGATATTGCAACATTTGAAAGATAAATATATGGCCCCCACCTCACAGGGTTGTTGTTGTGGGGAAAATAGGTGGAGGAGAGTGTGTTAGATATGTTTGCCATGTTGAGTTATTTATAAAAATAATAATGCCAAAACACAAATAAAAAATAAAAAATACATTTGCTACTTATGAGAAGAATTGCCTATAAACGTAGTCTTTGTAGGGATAAATATGAAATATAGGATTCATTTCTACAGAATCCGGTTGGCTAAAAAAAAGCATAATAGTGATATCCATTTATTAAAAATAAATACACATATACCCTCACACTTATGACCACAACTGAGCCCAAAATTTGTGCCGCTAAGCGAGACATTTAATTGAGTTTCGCCCAATTTTGCGACCTTTCTTGCCATGGTGGTTAAGTGAATCAGTGCAGTTGTTAAGGCAGCAACGCGGTTGTTAAGTGAACCCGGCTTCCACCATTGACTTTGCTGGTCAGAAGGTCGCAAAAGGGGATCCTGTGGTACTCAGGGACACTGGAACCATTATAGTAGTCAAGTTAGAAATAGTGATATGTAACTTTTTTTCCATATCATTATGACAAGAGTCTTCAAACTTGGCCACTTTAAGACTTGTGGAACTCAACTCCCAGAATTCCACAGCCAGGCTGGCTGAAGAATTCTGGGAGTTGAAGTCCACAAGTCTTAAAGTGGCCAAGTTTGAAGACCCCTGCTTTATAGCTTCAAAGGGTCACTAAATGAATGTTGTAAGCTGAGGACCACCTGTACATTATTGCTTAGGGGCCGTTTGAAATTATGATGGATTTCCTGGGGCCACTTATGGCCCAGATTCGAAGTAGTGATGGCCAGGCCTTCCCCATTGGGTTGCTTGGCAACCAGCTCAACATTTATAGTCATTTGAATGTCCACATGACCACAATTTAAGACTTTTTTTTTTGCAGAAACCTGCCATTACTTCTGATTTCTGGCAAAAACATCCCCACCGACTGCTGACAATGGATACAGTGAACAATTGCTACCTTCACTTAACAACCGTCACAAAAAAAGGTTTTAAATTTGGATGCAGTCAAGTGGTGACCAGCTTAACGATCAAAACAAGTTATGATTAATTCCGGACTCAGTTATGGTTATAACTACTTGTGTGCCTGCATACCCTTGCAAAATGTTTGCATTAGATAATTATACCCAGAACTATATTTTTTTACTGCAAGAACATACCATACTTTATTTTTTTTTTTCCCGTTGTATGTTTTCACTTATTTTTAAACACTTCTTGTGTATTTTCATATGGTGTGCTTTTGCTTTCTATCTTTTTTTCCTTCTTTTTCTGGTATTATTTTAGAAAGGAATAAAATCTTTTTTAAAAATAATAATAATAATAATAATTTCATCCTAAGAGGCAGCAGCGTTTATAACCTGTGAGGGCTCAAGGTATTTGCAGTGTTATTTCCAACCCCGCAAACTATTAATACGCTAGCAGCAAACCGCAAATGTCAGAATGTAGATTTTTCTTTCTACAAATACAGGGGGATAATATTATGGTTAGGTGGTTTCAGAGGGAGGAGAGAGAAAAGAGCAAAGGAATTGGGGTGTTTTTGCAAATCAAGGTGAATCAGGTCTGAAGTAACCCATTGCAGGTGGCCAGAATCAGTACAGGTAATCCTTCACAATAATAATAATAATAATAATAATAATAATAATAATAATAATAATAA
>JAKJMR010017707.1:0-16477 GCA_024449315.1 Daboia siamensis | reverse complement strand
AATAATAATAATAATAATAATAATAATAATAATAATAATAATAATAATAATAATAATAATAATAATAATAATAATAATAATAATGATGTTGGAAGGGACCTTGTAGGTCATCTATACAACCCCCTGCTCAGGCAGGAAACCCTATACCATTTCAGACAAATAGCTGTCCAGTCTCTTACAACTTACAACCATATATTTAGCGACCGTTCCAATTTGCCACACCCCTGGGGGGGGAAGTCACTTATGACGGTTGCAACATCCTTGTGGTCACGTGATCAAAATTTGGGACGCTTGGAAACTGGCCGGTATTCATGACAGTTGCAGTGTCTCAAATTCACCTGATCCCCTTTGGCAACTTTCTGACCAGCCAAGTCAATAGGGAAGCCCGATGCGCTTTTAACAGCTGCACAATTCACTTAATAACTGCAGTGACTCCCTTAACAAGAACAGTTGTAAAATGGGGGCAACGCTCACTTCACCACTGTCTCGCTTAGCAACGAAAACGTTGGGCTCAATTCTGGCTGTACGTTGAGGGCTCCATGTAGGTCAGATTGGCTGATGGAAACTCCGGGAGCATCCGTTTATTCTCCCAGGCAGAAATAAAGTGAATAAAGAAATAAAGTTCTGTTTTGCAAGAGCCGTTTTGCATCAGATTGTCCCCATTTACCTGTGGTTTACGGAATGATGGAATAACAGAGTTGGAAGAGACCTTGGCTGTCCCAAAGGTGCTTTTTTTTCAGGAGGCAACTGGACTTCCCTGGTTTTTCTTTGAAGACATTTCGCTTCTCATCCGAGAAGCTTCTTCAGTTCTGACTGAATGGTGGGAGAAATGGAAAGATTTATACTCCTTGCAGACAGCTGGTTGTTTGCCTTTTTTTTTTTTTAGAGCAGGGATCTTCAAACTTGGCCCTTTTATGACTTGTCGACTTCAACTCCCAGAATTCCTCAGCCAGCATGCCTGGCTGAGGAATTCTGGGAGTTGAAGTCCACAAGTCATAAAAGAGCCAAGTTTGAAGACCCCTGAGGTATACTATCTGCCAGTGCAAGCTCCTGGACCCAATTCCCAGCCTTTTTTTTATTGTTGTTATTTTGCCAAACACATGTTACCCACATGGTAATGATCTCTGTGAAAGCATGTTTTTAATTATTATTTTTTTTAATGCAAGCAAGATTAGAAGCTCCTTTGGAAAAATAGCTGAAGGATTTGCTAGAGGTAGAGAGGCCTGTGTACAAAAATGGAATTCAGTCTCTCTCTCATGTGATGGTATCCAAAATCAATATCTTCAAGAAATAATAAGTGGAGCTATTCTGAATAATCATCAGACTCTGGTCTAATTTGCAGCGGGAAAACCTGCCAGGATGACTTCTGCTCTTTTCAATTGCTTGGATGTTTGTTTGTTTTTTAATTTGGATCTAGGAGCAAATGCAATAAATACATTTGTTAACATATTGCTGTAGCTTTCATCATGCGTTGTTTTGATGTCTTTTTTGGTTTTAATCGAGGAGCACATGAATAAATACATTTATGTATTGCAGTACAATTAATCCTCGACTTAAACTGTTATTGAGACCACAAAATTCATTGTTAAGTGGTGTGGCTGCTAAGAGAGACATCATGTGTTCATACCTAATTTTATGACCTTTCATTAGTGTGGTTCTTAAGCCACACATCACATGATTGCCGTTTGTGTGACCTTCATTGTTGGCTTCCCCTTTGACTGTGCTTGTCAGAAGCCAGCTTCGTCCATTTCCATTAAACCTGGTTTGGTGGCTGGATAATATTGCAATAATTTCAATCAATCAATCAGAATAGAGCTGGGAGGGACCTTGGAGGTCATCTAGTCCAGCCCCCTGCTCAAGCAGAAGTCCCTATATCATTTCAGACAAGCGGCTGTCCAGTCTCTTCTTAAAAACCTCCAGTGATGAAGCACCCACAACATCTGAAGGCAAGCTGTTCCTCTGGTTAATTGTCCTCACTGTTAGGAAGTTTCTCCTTAGACCACGGGTCTGCAACCCGTGGCTCCGGAGCCCCATGCGGCTCTTTCAGCCGTCTCCTGCGGCTCCCAGTCCTCTGCCATGTGCAGTCCAAAAACAAAAGTGAGACTAAAAAAGTTCAACCAATCAGTTCAAATATGCAGGGTAGGTGCATATCTCGCCTTGGCTCCACTCTTCAGTCAAACCCTGTTGTGCACATGTGCGCATGTACGCACATGCGCACACATTTTTTGCGGCTCCCAGTTTTTCCTTTTGTGAGGGAACCGGTTCTGAGTGGCTCTTTCACTGTTTCAGGTTCCTGACCCCTGCCTTAGACAATAGACAAATCTCCAAAAGACAAATCACTTCTTCAATCAATCAGAATAGAGCTGAAAGGGACCTTGGAGGTTTTCTAGTCCAACCCCCCGCTCAAGCAGGAGACCCTATACCATTCCAGACAAATGGTTGCCCAGTCTCTTCTTGAAAACATCCAGTTCTGGAATACCCACAATTCCAGAGGCAAGCGCTGTTCCACCGGTTAATGGTTCCAACTATCAGGAAATTTCTTAGTCCTAGGTTGCTTCTCTCCTTGATTAGTTCCCATCCATTGTTTCTTGTTGCACCTTCCTGTGTTTTGGAGAATAGAATACCAGAGTAGGAAGAAGGGACCTTGGAGGTCTTCTAGTCCGACCCCTGCTCAAGCAGAAGACCGTGTGCCATTCCAGACCACTAGCTGTCCATTTTCTTCTCAAAAAAACTCCAGTGACGGAGCATCTACAACTTCTGGAGGCAAGCCGTTCCACTGGTTAATTGTTCCAACTATCAGGACATTTCTCCTCAGTTCTAGGTTAATAATAATAATAATAATAATAATAATAATAATAATAATAATAATAAAGTTGGAAGGGACCTTGGAGGTCATCTAGTCCAACCCCCTGTTCAGGCAGGAAACCCTATACCATTTCTTGCTTTTCTGCTTGATTAGTTTCCATCCATTTCAACCCCACTCTTCCTCCCTATCCCCACCCTACTGGTGGATCCCTCCATGATGTGTTCCTTTCAGCCGTAGCCTCTCCTTTACAATTGTGTTTGTTGGAAACTTTTGCTGTAGCTTTTCTCCATTCCTGACGGTTGGCTGGCTATCTTGATTTTTCCAGATGTTAATCTTCTCTACCACCTCATCTCCGAGGAGATGGTGCATTTCGGCAAAAAAACACACCCCAGACAGTGATGTCACCGGCGCTTGAATTCCTTCCATCCTGTAGCCTTGCCAGGGCCTGATTTGTGATACGACCCACACGAGGCCAAAACGTGACGTTCTCTGTAGCCTAGATGAGGAAACGCTGGCCACCAAACAAGCTACGATTCAAAGACCTTTGTGTGCGTAACCAGAGTTTATACTGACCTTTGCAGACAGGACTGGAAGGCTTGTATAGACCAGCTGGCCAGTTTTGGGACTGACCACTGGTTCTTGACATGGCTTGAAAAATGGAATGTTTTCTCTGAAAGGAAAACCAAAGCTGGATGACTGCAAAGGAGAGGAGAATTTAGGAGGTTTCTGCTGGGATGGGAGGATGCAAAATGAGATTCAAATAGAGGCTGGGTTCCTAAAATTTGCTTAGCTAGGTGCAGGAGAAATTTAGTAGTGAGGACAATTAACCAGTGGAACAGCTGGCCTTCAAAGGTCGTGGGTGCTTCATCACTGGAGGTTTTTAAGAAGAGACTGTGGTACATTGGCACCTGGCAGGTGGTGCGTGACCATCCTAGAAAAATGTTAGTGGGGGAGGGGAATGAGCTGAACCGGTGGCAGCACCACACAAGCGTGAGCCAGAGACGGCTGGAGCTGCAGGGCTGTCGGGGCTCAGCGGAAGCGCCAGGATCAGTGCCAGGATCCAGCTGGGGCTCAGTGCTGATCCTGGTGCTTCCGCTGAGCCCAGAAGAAGCGCCGATCAGCTGGAATGTTGCAGCATCTCCAGAGTCTTGTGGAGATACTTGGCAACTGATTCATATTTATGACGGTCACAGTGTCCCAGGGTCATGTGAAGTGACCAAAACCTGCTGCAACTACCCAGCAGAGGGGGGGGAATAAAAACCAAACACCCACCCCACCCCACCCCCACTGCCAATCCTCAACAGAAATGCTCACAACGATGAAAACCTCAGACAGGAGGAAGAGCACCGCCGGGTGGGCAGGCAGGTGTCTTGTGCTTGGCTGTGACTTGGGGAAAACTTCTTTCAATGCCATTGTAACTTCAAACAGTCACTAAGCGAATTGTTGTATGTCGAGGACTACCTATACTTCTTCACTTTATTCTTTCTTTTTTTTTTTTTGGTCGTCAAGTTTTTGACACCTTGCTAGGCGACTGATGGTACTCAGATGTTGCCATATCCTAAAAGTGGTACAATGGGTGAAAAGATTGAAAAGCCCTGGTATAAGGCAGAAGTAGGCAACCTTGGCTCTTTTATGACTCATGGACTTCAACTCCCAGAATTCCTGAGCCAACCATGCTATCTCAGGAATTCTGGCAGTTGAAGTCCACAAGTCATGAAGGGGCCATAGTTCCCCCATGCTGACTCAGGAATTCTGGGAGTTGAAGTCCGCAAGTCATGAAGAGGCCATAGTTCCCCCATGCTTGCTGGGGAAGTCTGGGAGTTGAAGTCCACAAGTCATGAAGGGGCCAAATTTTCCCCCATGTTGGCTCAAGAATTCTGGGAGTTGAAGTCCACAAGTCATGAAGGGGCCATAGTTCCCCCATGCTGGCTCAGGAATTCTGGGAGTTGAAGTCCATGAGTCCTGAAGGGGCCAAAGTTTCCCTCATGCTGGCTCAGGAATTCTGGGAGTTGTTTTTTTTTAAAAAAATCCCATTTATATCCCGCCCTTCTCGGAAGACTCAGGGCGGCTTACAATTTTAAGCACACCAATGTGCTTAGCAATAGCCTTCATTCTATGTATATGCCTGCTTATTAGGGCTTTAGCCTCCCCCCCCCCAAGCGGCATTATTACAAAGTCAGCTTATTGCCCCCAACAATCTGGGTCCTCATTTTACCTACCTGGGAAGGATGGAAGGCTGAGTCAACCTTGAGCCTGGTGGGATGCAAACCTGCACTAATTGCAGGCAGCTGGTGTTACTTAAGGAGGCATTAGCCCACTGCTCCACCAAGTCCACGATTCATAAAAGAGTCAAGGTTGCCTACCCCTGATATACGGTCTCCTGCTTGAGCAGGGGGTTGGACTAGAAGACCTCCAAGGTCCCTTCCATCTCTATTCTGATTGACTAAACCATTTGATAGTTTGATTCCTGGAATACTTAAAAAAAAACAAGCAGAAGATGCTCCCCCCCAAAAAAGAGTTCATTACTTGTTACTGAATTTACAAGGGCACTGAAAAAGGTGAGTTATGTCCATGTTTCACACTTAACGACTGTTGCATCATCCCCAGGGTCATGTGATCAAAATTTGGACCCTTAGCAACTGACTCATATTTATAACGGTCACAGAGTCCCAGGGTCACAATCAAAGTCAATGTGGGAAGCCAGATTCACTTAATAACCGGGCTATTAACTGCAGCGATTCACTTAACAACTGTGGCAAGAAAAGTCATAAAATGGGGGGAAAACTCACTCAACGACTGTCTCGCTTAGCACTGGAAATTTTGGGCTCAGTTGTGGTCGTAAGCCGAGGACCATGTGTATAACATCGGCTCCTTAAACAATAGACTCACCTGCCTGATGTCCCTTTGGCATATCGTTCATTTTACTGACGGTTCGAAGTACAGCGGTACAAACGTAGCCGCTGCAATGGTTCACTTAACAACGGGGGCAAGAAAGGGCATAAAACGGGGCAAAACCTATGTAGCCACTGTCCTGCTTAACAACAGAAATTTTAGACCCTATTTGTGGTCGGTAAATCGAAAGACCACCTATATTCACAAAGTGATTCTGTTAGCTTGCTGCCCACGGAGGCTATATTTACATGTTTTGGCATGTGGCTTTCCTCTGTTTATTGTCTTCCTCCGCACACAGACACACAAACACACTCCCACAGCTCCTCCCTCCCTGACGAAGGCCCTGTCTTTCTCTGCCTTCCATAAAGGCATAAATATTTAAGAAGCTAAAGGGGAGTTCGCTTTCCTTTATCCATTATTCAGCGGAGCAGCCTTGCTCTTTAATGCGCCAAAGAAGAGGCGCCCAGCCACATTAAAAGGTTCCCGCTTTGTGGACCCCGTTAAGCCTCAGGGTCAGCTGTGCCAAAGAGTAGGAATAAGGGATGTGGGGGATGAGGAGCATTTTGTCCGAGGAACAGATCTAAAAAGCCATCACCCCCGTTTGTCAGCCGTGGAGACAAGAAATCAAAACTTTGTAAAACCTTAGTAAGGCCACCTTTGGAATGCTGCATCCTGTTTTGGACACCGCATTACAAAAAAGGGATAGAATCAAGATCAGGTGAAGTGTTAGTACCACTTTACAAGGCCATGGTAAGGCCACACTTGGAATGCAGCATCCAGTTTTGGTCACCAGGAGGTAAAAAAGATGTTGAGACTCTAGAAAGAGTGCAGAGAAGAGCAACAAAAATGATTAGGGGGCTGGAGGCTAAAATATGTAAGGCAGGGCTTTTCAACCAGTGGTACGGGTACCACCTGTGGTACATTGGCACCTGGCAGGTGGTAAGCAACCATCCTAGAAAAGTGGTAGCGGGGAAGGGGAATGAGCTGAACCAGTGGCAACACCGCACAATCCTGAGCGAGAGACGGCTGGAGCTGGAGGGCTGTCGGGGCTCAGCGGAAGAGCCAGGATCCGTGCCAGGCTCCAGCTGGAGCTCAACTCTGATCCTGGCACTTCTGAGTCCAGAAGAAGCTCTGATCAGCTGGAATGTTGCAGCATCTCCAGGGTCTTGTGACTTACATTCAGATGATTAGCAACTGATTCATATTTATGATGGTCACAGTGTCCCAGGGTCATGTGAAGTGACCAAAACCTGCTGCAACCACCCAGCAGAGGGGGGGGGGGAATAAAAACCAAACACCCCCCCACACCACACCCCCGCTGCCAATCCTCAACAGAAATGCTCACAACAGTGAAAACCTCGGACAGGAGGAAGAGCGCCTCCGGGTGGGCAGGCAGACGTCTTGCTTGGCTGTGGCTTGGGGGGCACTTTTTTCAGTGCCATTGTAACATCGAACAGTCACTAAGCGAACTGTTGTAAGTCAAGGACTACCTGTACTTCATCACTTTTTTCTTTTTTCTTTTCCCTTTGGTCATCAAGTTTTTGACACCTTTGGGCCTACCTGCAGATCCAGTCAAGGTATAAGAAGGATAAGGAAGGAAGGGGTATTTATCTGAATCTGCAGGAATTAGATAAGATTCTGCTGGGTCCGGAGAAAGGGATGATAAATCTAAGTGCTATAAATTGCTGCTAACTAGGGTAGTAGGGGAGGAGGTGGTAAAAGATGCGATGATTGCCTGGGGGAAGAATTTTGGTTATGCACTTCCACTTGAGAAATGGGAAGAGATTTGGTGGACTAATATGAGGCTGGTGGTTTCCACGTCATATAAGGAGAACATATACAAAATGCTTTATAGATGGCATCTCCCTCCGGCTAGACTTTCCAAAATGTTCCCCGGATTGTCGGCCGATTGTTGGAAGTGTGGTAAAGGGATTGGCACATGCTATCACTTATGATGGACACGTCCGGAAGTGGTTAGATATTGGATGAGGATCCAAAAATGGATAGAGGAAATCACAGGGTGTTTAGTTGATCTCAAACCAGAGACGTATCTGCTTGGCTCCAGGCCTGGAAATATTAAGAAGGAAATATGGTATTTGGTTTTACATATCTTAACGGCGGCAAGGATGGGGTATGCTGAATTTTGGAAGCCAAATCATACCCCGCCGGATGAAGTTATAATTAGGAGAATACTTGATTGTGCAGAAGCAGACACATTGACCAAGAAGTTGAAGGGTAAAGGAGAGACACCAGCATTTCTATCATGGAATAAATGGTATATTTGGATGGATAAAAGATTAAAGAAATGAGGGTGGCTTGGAGGTTGGTCAAAAATGAAGTGATATAGTCTTTGTTAATGAATAAGCTTTGGAGTTGGATGGTTATAAGAGACTTAATGAGTGGAATATAATTGTTAGTTTAGAAGTAGATATAATGTGAAATTTTTGAAATGGTTTTCAATTTTTTGATTTCTTCATTTTTTGTATATTGTAAATGTTTTTTTTTTGTCTTTGTTGGTGTATGGTGTGTTTTTAACATGAAATGTAAATAAAGATTTATTTAAAAAAAAAAGTTTTTGACACCTTGCTAGGCGACTGGTGGTACTCGGATGTTGCCGTATCCTAAAAGTGATACAATGGGTGAAAAGGTTGAAAAGCCCTGATGTAAGGAACGGTTGCTGGAATTGGGGATGTCTAGTTTAATGAAGAGAAGGACGAGGGGGGACATGATAGCCGTGTTCCAGTATCTCAGGGGCTGCCCCAAAGAAGTGGGAGTCAAGCTATTCTCCAAAGCGCCTGAAAGCAGGACAAGAAGCAAGGGATAGAAACTAGTCAAGGAGAGAAGCAACCTAGAACTAAGGAGAAACTTCCTGACTGTTAGAACAATTAACCAGTGGAACAACCTGCCTCCAGAAGTGGTGAATGCTCCAACACTGGAAGCTTTTAAGAAGAGATTGGACAGCCATTTGCCTGAAATGGTATAGGGTTTTCTGCCTGAGCAGGGGGTTGGACTAGATGACCTCCAAGTTCCCTTCCAACTTTTATTATTATTATTATTATTATTGTTGTTGTTGTTGTTGTTGTTGTTGTTGTTGTTGTTGTTGTTATTATTATTGTTATTATTATTTTAAAAAGATGTTGAGACTTTTGGAAAAGGTGCAAAGAAGAGCAACTAAGATGATTAAAGGCCTGGAGACGAACACGTATGAAGAGCGGTTGCAGGATTTTGGAATGGCCAGTCTAGAGAAAAGAAGGATGGGGGCGAGCGGCACATAATATCAGTCTTCCAGTATTTGAGGGGCTGCCACAAAGAAGAGGGGGGTCAATTTATTTTCCAAAGCACCAGAAGGCAATCCAAGAAACCACGGATAGGAACTAATCCAAGAGAGAAGCGACCTGGAATTAAGAAAAAAACTTCCTAACCGTGAGGACAATTAACCAGTGGAACAGCTTGCCACCAGAAATCGTGGGTGCTCCATCATTTGAGGTTTTTTAAAAAGGAGACTGGACAGCCACATGTCTGAAATGATACAGAGTTTCCTGCTTGAGCAGGAGGCTGGATTACAAGACCTCCACGGTATCTTCCAGTTCTATTCTGATGCTGAAATTCCATGAGTCCTAGCGCCACCTTTATTGTAAGGTTGCATTAACTGAGTTTTGCAAGTCTCTCCCTTCAACTTACCTATACAGGTAGTCCTTGCCTTACAACCATTCTTTTAGTGACCGTCCGAAGTTACAACAGACACTGAAGAAAGTGATTTAGGACCGTTTCTCACACTTCACGACCGTTGCAGCATCCCCATGGTCACGTGATCAACATTCAGAGGCTCGGCAACTGGCATGTACTTACGACGGTCACGTGATCCCCTTTTGCGACCTTCTGAGAAGCAAACTCATTAGGGGAAGCCAGATCCCCTTAACCACCGCGTTGTTTAACAACTGTGGCAACAAAGATTATAAAAGGGGACAAAGCAACACAAATGGCAGCTCTCTCTCCTTCATTCATTATATATATATGGCTTTTATACATACACACACACACACACACACACACACACACACACACACACACACACACACAGCACATTTGTCTGAAATGGTATAGGGTTTCCTGCCTTAGCAGAGGGTTGGACTAGATGACCTCCAAGGTCCCTTCCAACTACTACTACTACTACTACTACTACTACTAATTATTATTATTATTATTATTATTATTATTATTATTATTATTATTATTAGACTTCTGGAGTGTCGGGAAGGAATTGTATATGTATAACAATTTAATTTCTTCACCAGTAAAACTGATTTGGGGAATTTGGCCCCAGCCTCCTTTTTGTGTCTGTGCATTATGTGTGTGTGCAATTTTTGACAAGCTTTGGCCTTTGAATTCTGACTTGAATTCCTTCTTCTTTTGGAAAACAACCCGTGAACTCCTTCCCTGTCACAACAAATAACTTAATTGACTTCAGGATTGCTGTGTGTACTAAAATATATTCAAAAGTCTGCCACAGGAGTCCTATGAAGGCAATAACTGATGAAATTACCAATGGTAATTCGTTGGAGTGACACAAAGCTCCTTCGGGGATACGGTTTTTAAGGCCGTCCTTCAGTTACAACCATTCATTCATTCAGCAACGGCTCAAAGTTACGACCGTACTGAAGAAATCAAGGAAGCATTGCTTTAAATCCTAAACATGCTGCAGCTGCCAAAAAAAAACACCAATGCAGTCCTAGGCTGCATTAACAGAGAGATCGAATCGAGATCATGAGGAGACTTAATACCACTTTATAATTTCTTGGTAAGACCACATTCGGATTATTACTGAATCTAGTTTTGGTTGCCACGATATAAAAAAAAAATTGTTGAGACTCTAGAAAGAGCGCAGAAAACAGCTACAGATTAGATTAGGGGACCGGAGGCTAAAATATATGAAGAATGGTGGCAGGAACTGGGTATATCTAGTTTAAAAAAAGAGAAGAACTAGGGGTGATGTGATAGCAATCTTCCTATATTTTAGAGGCTATCAAAGAGCAGAAATGATGGACTTCTTCTACAAAGCAGCTGGAGTCAGGATAATAAGCAATTGGGTGGAAGATCATTAAAGAGATACCCAGCCTAAAATTAAGGAGAAATTTCCTGACAGGAAGAACAATTAACCAATGCCTCCAGAAATTGTTCTTAAAAACCTCCCAGGATGGAGCACCCACAACTTCTGGAGGCAAGGAGTTCCACTGGTTAATTGTTCTCCCTGTCAGGAAATTCCTCCTTAATTCTAGGTTGGTTCCTCTCTTTGATTAGTTTCCAACCGTTGCTTCTTGTCCTGCCTTCTGGTGCTTTGGCAAATACAGGGAGTACTCAACAACCACAATTCAGCCCAAAATTTTGGTTGCTAAGAGAGAAATTGGTCAAGCGAGTTTGGCCCCATTTGACAAATTTTCTTGTACATTTGTTAAGCGAATCACCGCAGTGGTTCAATTGGTAACTCGGTTGTCAAGTGAAGCTGGCTTCCCACATTGGTTTCGCTTGCCAGAAGGTCACCAAAGGGGAACCACATGTCCCCGGGGATGCTGCAACTGTCAGAAATATGAAGCAATTGACAAGCATCCGACCATGGAGACGCTACAGAAAAAAAGGTAATTAAAGGCCAGTGCTCTGACAGACAAGCACAGTTCAAAGCACCCTGAAGGTGACTGCCCGAATGGAGATGAAACGTTTTGCAGCCAAATCGCCAAGCTAACCAAACACCCTAACAACAACAACAACAACAATAATGATAATAATAAGATGGAAGGGACCTTGGAGGTCATCTAGTCCAACCCCCTGCTCAGGCAGGAAACCCTATACCATTTCAGGCAAATGGCTGTCCAGTCTCTTCTTAAAAACCTCCAGTGTCGGAGCATTCACCACCTCTGGAGGCAGGTTGTTCCACTGGTTAATTGTTCTAACGGTCAGGAAGTTTCTCCTTAGTTCTAGGTTGCTTCTCTCCTTGACTAGTTTCCATCTGTTGCTTCTTGTCCTGCCTTCAGGGGCTTTGGAGAATAGCTTGACTGCCTCTTCTTTGTGGCAGCCCCTGAGATATTGGAACACTGCTATCATGTCACCCCTCACTCTTCTCTTCGTTAAACTACACATACCCAATTCCAGCAACCGTTCCCTATATGTTTTAGCCTCCAGTCCCCCAATCATCTTTGTTGCTCTTCTCTGTACCCTTTCTAGAGTCTCGACATTTTTTTTACATCATGGTGACCAAAACTGGATGCAGTATGCCAGGTGTCATAAATCATAAATCGCTTTTCTCAGGGATGTTGTAACTTCGAATGGTCACTAAGTGAACGGTTGTAAGCCAAGGAGTCCTTGTCAGTTGACCCCGCTCCTGTTTGTGGCCGCCGTTCAGATATTGGAAGGCTGCTGTCATGTGCACCCCTAGTCCTTCTTTTCACTAAACCAGGGGTAAGCAACCTTGGCTCTTTTATGACTTGCGGACTTCAACTCCCAGAATTCCTGAGCCAGCCATGCTGGCTCAGGAATTCTGGGAGTTGAAGTCCGCAAGTCATGAAGGGGCTATGGTTCCCCCATGCTGGCTCAGGAATTCTGGGAGTTGAAGTCCACAAATCATGAAGGGGCCATGGTTCCCCCATGCTGGCTCAGGAATTCTGGGAGTTGAAGTCCACAAATCATGAAGGGGCCAAGGTTGCCTACCCCTGCACTAAACTAGATATACCCAGTTCCATTTTCCTACAACTTAATTGTGCCGGCTGCCTCGTTTGTCTCCAAGCATCTTTGAACATTCAGGCACATGCTTGCCACCGTTTTCCTCCAAAATAGCATCGCTTGGGGAATCGCTCCGGTCATGCCAGTCCTGGGATCATGTGCTTCAGCTTTGAAGCCTGGAGAACAAACCAGGTTGGTGTGGACCTCTTGCGAACCCGCTGACATTCTTGCTTGTGTGGGCCTCTCCTCTGGGGCACATGGTGATGACTACGATCACTTGAGTTCCACATGTCCTGCTTCCTTGTCTCTCTTCTCTCTTTTTTCTCTGTGTTTTTCTCTTTTTCCCTCTTTCTCTCCTCTCACTCTCTTTTTCTTTCTCTCTCTCTTTCCTTTTCTTTCTTTCTTCTTTCTCTCTTCTCTTTTTTCTCTTTCTCTTTTTCCTTCTCTTTCTCTCTCTCTTTTTCCTGTCTTTTTCTTTCTCCTTCTTTCTCTCTCTCCTCTTTCTTTCTCCCTCTCCTCTCTTCCTCTCTCTTCTCTTCTTTCCTTCTCTCCCTCCCTTCCTCCCTCCTTCCTTCCTTCCTTCCTTCCTTCCTTCCTTCCTTCCTTCCTTCCTTCCTTTCTTCCTTCCTCCCTCCCTCCCTCCCTCCCTCCCTTTCTTTCTTTCTTTCTTTCTTTCTTTCTCTTTCTTTCTCTCCCTTTCTCTCTCTCTCTCTCTCTCTCCAAACTCCCCCCCCATCCCACCCCACTGCCAATCCTCAACAGAAATGCTCACAACAATGAAAACCTCGGACAAGACGAAGAGTGCCGCTGGGTGGGCAGGCAGGTTTCTTGCTTGGCTCTGGCTTGGGCGGCACTTTGTTCAGTGCCATTGTAACTTCGAACAGTCACTAAGAGAACTGTTGTAAGTCGAGGACTACCTGCACTTCATCACTTTTTTCCTTTTTTTTTTTTTTTTGGTCATCAAGTTTTTGACCCCTTGCTAGGCGACTGGTGGTACTCGGATGTTGCCATATCCTAAAAGTGGTACAATGGGTGAAAAGGTTGAAAAGCCGTGGTATAGAGATATAAGCTCTAGAAAGAGTGCAGAGATTAGCAACAAAGATGAGCAAGGAACCGGAGGCTAAAACATCGGAAGAACAATTGAAGGAACTGGGTATGTCTAATGAAAAGGATCAGAAGGAAAGTCCAGTTGCTTCCTGAAAGAAGCACCTTGGGGACCACCTTGATCTGGATGGCTGAGAACGTCCACAGACATCACAATTAAAATAAGGCATACCATATGACATAAAATCTAAAAGATAAGACGCAAGGTTAGAAAGGGGATAAAATGGGACAAAACTCACTGAACCAGCCATCTTCCTTAACAGCGAAAAATTTGGATCCTACCATTGCAAACCAAACTCTTGGTAACAGACCGTAGTGGAAAAATAATATTTTTAACAAGGGTATTCGTGTTTCTCCAGAGAGAATATTGAATTTTTCTCTTTCTCTGGAGATCAAAGAACAATGAAGCCTGTTCCACGTTTATTTAGAATACTAGAATAGAATAGAGCTGGAAGGGACCTTGGAGGTCTTCTAGTCCAGCCCCCCGCTTAAGCAGGAGACTTATACCATCTCAGACAAGTGACTGTCAGGGGTAGGCAACCTTGGCTTTTTTATGACTTGTGGACTTCAACTCCCAGAATTTCTGAACCAGCATGGGGGAACTATGGTCCCTTCACAACTTGTGGACTTCAACTCCCAGAATTCCTGAGCCAGCATGTGAAAACTATGGCCTCTTCATGATTCATGGACTTCAACTCCCAGAATTCCTCAGCCAGCATGGCTCAGCTTGGAAACTCTCCCTTTCCCCTCAGCATGGCTGGCTCAGGAATTCTGGGAGTTGAAGTCCACGAGTCATGAAGGGGCCATACTTCCCCCATGCTGGCTCAGGAATTCTGGGAGTTGAAGTCCACAAGTCATAAAAGAGCCAAGGTTGCCTCTTCTTAAAAATCTCCAGTCTGTTTTGTGGGCTGTCTGTGAAGAGAGGGCTTCCTTCCCACCCCACCCCCAACAAAATGGATCCTTGTCTATATTTAGCTCTTCTATTAGCAGAGATGTCAAAGAGGAAATTGCATTTCGTCCCTGCTAAATTGAAATTGGCAATTCAGCTTTGAGGGTTTTGGGGTTTTTTTGCAAAACAAATGTCTCCTTTGTAGGTTTTGCCACCATCAGGTCCATATCAGGGAAAGCACAGCTGGACATATGTGGAAAATAAAGTTTATTAGGTTGCAAATCTTGGTCTGGCAAAGATGTTTCAGGAAAATAGCTTTTGAAGAGGAAAAAGATCCTTTTTTTTTCCAGTGTGGAAACCATCTTAACTTCCATTCTTCTAAAGCTGCATATTTGATTGGATAAATTCTCCATGAAAATTAGTTTACTGGTAGTCCTCGGCTTACGACCGCAACTGAGTCCAAATTGTCCATTGCTAAGTGAGTTGTTCAGCGAATTTTGCCCCCATTTTATGACCTTCCTTGCCGCAGTTGTTAAGTGAGTCACTGCAGTTGGCCATACACTTTTATTTGTCCTGAATTTGTGCAAAAAAGGATGGGCTAGCATGGGAAACTGTGGCCCCTTCATGACTTGTGGACTTCAACTCCCAGAATTCCTGGGCTAGCAAGTGGAACTATGGCCCCTTCATGACTTGTGGACTTCAACTCCCAGAATTCCTGGGATAGCATGGCTGGCTCAGAAATTCTGGGAGTTGAAGTCCACAAGTCGTAAAAGGGCCAAGGTTCCCCACCCTTGATCTAGAAGTATTTTCCTCTACCTCCTATAATGCATAAAATCAGGGATTTGACAGAAACTGATTAAAGGTGGCGAGGAAATATTCTTGTACGAAGCAAGAATTGTTTGAATTATGGAAGAGGATGCTGTTTGACGTTTTGGTGGCCTTTAGCATGAAGAACTTGACAAGCTATCTAGATAAATTAAAAGAGAACTGTGTATCTCTCTATATATATTTATATAATAATAATAATAATAATAAAGTTGGAAGGGACCTTGGAGGTCATCTAGTCCAACCCCCTGCTCAGGCAGGAAACCTTATACCATTTCAGACAAATGGTTGTCCAGTCTCTTCTTAAAAGCTTCCAGTGTTGGAGCATTCACCACCTCTGGAGGCAGGTTGTTCCACTGGTTAATTGTTCTAACTGTCAGGAAGTTTCTCCTTAGTTCTAGGTTGCTTCTCTCCTTGACTAGTTTCCATCTGTTGCTTCTTGTCCTGCTTTCAGGTGCTTTGGAGAATAGCTTCACTCCCTCTTCTTTGTGGCAGCCCCTGAGATATTGGAACACTGCTATCATGTCACCCCTCACTCTTCTCTTCGTTAAACTACACATACCCAATTCCAGCAACTGTTCCCTATATGTTTTGGCCTCCAGCCCCCTAATTATCTTTGTTGCTCTTCTCTGTACCCTTTCTAGAGTCTCAACATCTTTTTTACATCGTGGTGACCAAAACTGGATGCAGTATTCCAGGTGTGGCCTTACCAAAGCATTGTAAAGTGGTATTAGTACATCACTTGATCTTGATTCTATCCCTCTGTTAATGCAGCCTAGCACTGTGTTGGCTTTTTTGGCAGCTGCAGCACACTGCTGGCTCATATTGAAGTGATTGTCTACTAAGACTCCGAGATCCCTCTCACAGTTACTGCTATTGAGCAAGGTACCACCTATACTATACCTGTGCATTTGATTTTTCCTCCCTAAATGTAGAACCTTACTTTTTTCACCATTGAATTTCATTTTGTTAGATAGTGCCCAGTGTTCGAGTCTGTCCAGATCCTTCTGTATCTTAAGCCTATCTTCTGGAGTATTGGCTATTCCTGCCAGCTTGGTGTCATCTGCAAATTTGATGAGTTCCCCATCTATCTCCTCATCCAAATCATTAATGAAGATATTGAAGAGCACTGGGCCCAGAACAGAGCCCTGGGGCACCCCACTACACACTTCCTTCCATGTAGATGCGGTTCCATTGAGGACCACACGCTGAGTACGGCCTGTCAGCCAGCTACGAATCCATCTGGTGGT
>JAKJMR010017706.1:0-16192 GCA_024449315.1 Daboia siamensis | reverse complement strand
TGACTTGTGGACTTCATCTCCCAGAATTCCTCAGCCAGGCACGCTGGGGAATTCTGGGAGTTGAAGGCCACAAGTCATAAAAGGGCCAGGTTTGAAGACCCCTGCTCTAGAGCAGTGTTTCTCAACCTATACAACTGTTAGATTTTGTGGACTACAACTCCCAGAATGCTGACTGGGGAATTCTGGGAATTGAAGTCCAATATCTTAAAAGTTGCTGAGGTTGAAGAACACTACAGGTTGTCCTTGACTTACAAGTTGTTACAACAGTTCATTTCATGTCCGTTCCAAGTTACAAGGGCACCGAAAAGTGTGACGTATGACCGTTTCCCACACTTAACGACCGTTGGCAGCATCCCCGCAGTCACGTGATCAAAATTCAGATGCTTGCTGGCTCACACTCGTGACATTTGCAATGTCCTGGGGTCATGTGATCACATTTTGCGACCTTCCGATAAGGAAAGTCAATGGGGGAAGCCAGTTTCACTTAGCAACCATCTTCCTAAAGGATTGCGGCGATTCGCTTAACAGCTGTGGCAAGAAAGATCGTAAAATGCGGCAAAATTCACAACTATCTCGCTTAGCAACATACATTTTGGGCTCCACTGTGATTGTAAGTCAAGGACTACTGTAGTCTGGAGCATCTGCCAAAGAAGGAAATGTTTACTCATCTGTCTCCAGTCCCCCACCTCCCCAAAAGTTGTGGTTTCACACAACATACTGGACTAAAAGGGGATTAGTAGCAAGCATCCCATTGCATTGTGTAAGCAGAGAAGTCATCACTTGGGGTGTGAACCAGATAATCACCTTATGCCTTAAAAGGTTGATTATCTAAGCATATCTATTATCTGAGTGTAGGTTTGGGGATTAGCCCCCCCTTCCCCCCACAATTGGGCTGTTGCTTAATCTCAAATGTGGAAAGGATCTAACCAGGCTGGAGTGCAATTGTGAGTTGCATTTGAAAGCTGTTCAGTTGTTCGGGTTAAAGTTGGGTTCAGACAACCTGCCACCCCCTCAAAGAATTTGAAAGAAAATTTGGCACTTCTGTTATTATAAATGTTGACAGCAGTGACAATCTTAACGTGTAAGAAGATGGGAAGATAATGCTAATTCCCATAATAGAAGAGTGGTTGCAAAAGCGATGGAGTTAGCAGAGATGGCAAAACCCGAATGTTTTAATTAAAGAAAAAGAAAATCTTTTTTTTTCCTACTTGGAAACTGCTTCAGGACTTTTTGCATGAAACTGGGGGTGGGGGGGAAATGAAACTTTGAATTTAGGTTTTGAGGATTAGAATGATTGAGTAATGATAGAAATGCAAAGCAAAAGATTGTTGTGTTAGTTTTGGAATCTACCAGATTGAAAAAAATCAGAAGTCATTTTTCTTTCTTTATGCTTAAAGTTGGGTTCATACATCGTGTACCCCTCTCAAAGAATTTGAAAGAAAATTTGGAACTTTCGTTATTATAAATGACAATCTTAATGTGTGCAAAGATGGAAAGATAACACTATTTCCCACAATGGAAGAGTGGATTGCAAAAGTGATGGAGTTAGTAAAAGGTAAAGGTTCTCCCGCACATGCATGCTACTCGTTTCCGACTCTAGGAGCCGGTGGTGCTCATCTCCGTTTCAAAGCCGAAGAGCCAGCGCTTGTCCGAGGACGTCTCCGTGGTCAGGTGGCCGGCATGACTAGATGCCAAAGGCGCACGGAATGCTGTGACCTTCCCACCGGAGTGGTCCCTATTTTTCTACTTGCATTTTTACATGCTTTCGAACTGCTAGGTTGGCAGAAGCTGGGACGAGTAACAGGTGCTCACTCTGTTATGCGGCGCTCAGGATTCGACCCGCCAAACTGCCGACCTTCTGATCGACAAACTCAGCATCCTAACCCACTGAGCTACCGTGTTAGTAGAGATGGCCAAATTGACTGTTTTAATTAAAGAAGGAAAAATACCTCTTTTTTTCCTACTTGGAAACTGCTTCAGGACTTTTGAGTTTAGATTTTAAGGATTAGAATGATTTAGTAATAATAGAAATGCAAAGCAAAAGATTGTTGTGTTAGTTTTGGAATGTACCACACGGTAGAAAATCAGAAGTTATTTTTCTTTCTTCCTGCTTCAGCCTCTCTCTGTTTTTTTTCTTACTTTGTTTTTTATTTTTTCCTATATTTTTAACTTACGATGAAATTTAATACTAATAATAAAAACGTACCACTTAAATAAAATACATGCCGAGCCTTTGTATAATTTGATTTCAGCTCATTCTCTTGTTGGAGAATTTCAACCAATTGGGGTTATTTAATAAATTATAGTTAGGCAGCCATGCTTCAGCATCATAAGAGATGGTGAAGGTCTATTGGTTAAGGTACCAGGTGAGAAACCAGGAGACAGTGAGTTCTAGTCCTGCCATAGGCACAAAAGCTGACTGGGCGACTTAGGTCAGTCATCAGGAGATGGAGAGTTCTAGTTCTGTCATAGGCCTGAAAGCCAACTAGGTGATTTTGGGCCAATCACCAGGCGACAGTGACTTCTAGTCCCGCCTGAAAATCAGCTGGATGACTTTGGATCAGTCTTTCTCAGCCCAACCCACCTCACAGGGTTGTTGTGGGAAAATAGGTGTCAAGCAATAACATTCGAGCAAGGAAGAAGTATTAATTATATTTGCCACTTTGAGTTTATAAAAAATAATAAAGGTGGGATGTAAATACAATGCAATACAATATGTTAAGATATTTAATGTAGTAGCTGGAACAGTAAAGTGAATAATGGGTCAGAACACATAATTGTGGTTGATTGGATGGAGAATGCGGGTGCCTGCATGAGGCCATCTGCACTATGATTGGTTGCTTGGGTATAAAGGGGGAGTTTCCCTTTTTTCCCGCCTTTTTCTTCTGTGTGTGCTCTGCTTTTTGGTTTACCTCATGGTGTTCTTGTGCTCTTGAGTCCTGACTATCTTGTCTGCTCTAAATATAGGTGTTAAATGTATTCATTTACATAAAACTACAAGTTCTCTCCGACTTTTATCTGGACAGCTGCTGCGCAATTTCTTGACACAATACAATACAATACAAACACAATACAATACAAATACAATGCAATACAAATACAATACAGTATAATACAAATACAATATAGTACAATACAAATACAATACAGTATAATGCAAATACAGTATAAGGTAAAGGTAAAGGTTCCCCCGCACATGCGTGCTAGTTGTTTCCGACTCTAGGGGCCGGTGATCATCTCCGTTTCAAAGCCGAAGAGCCAGCACTTGTCCGAGGACGTCTCCGTGGTCATGTGGCCGGCATGACTAGACGCCAAAGGCGCACGGAACGCTGTTACCTTCCCACCGGAGTGGTCCCTATTTTTCTACTTGCATTTTTACCTGCTTTCAAACTGCTAGGTTGGCAGAAGCTGGGACGAGTAACAGGCGCTCACTCTGCTACGCGGCACTCGGGATTCAACCCGCCAAACTGCTGACCTGATCGACAAGCTCAGCATCCTAACCCACTGAGCCACCACATCCCTTAAATACAGTATAGTACAATACAAATACAATGCAATACAAATACAAGACAGTACAATACAAATACAATGCAGTCCAATACAAATACAAATGCAGTACAATGCAAATACAATACAATACGAATGCAATGCAATACAATACAAATACAGTGCAGTACAATTAAATGCAATAAAATACAAATACAAATAAATAATAAAATAAAACAATGGGAGCAGCATCCAAGGGTTGCACAGGGCCGACGTCAGCTTCATTCTCCTAGTGTGGGATGTGGTGTTTTGTGATGTAGCCTGGCTGCTGCGAATATAGCGACGCCATCACTGTGAAGACGCCTCTGCCAGATAGGCCAGCCTAGCCTATCTGGATAAGCTGACACAAGAAAATGAAATTTCCAACTATTGCATTAGTCAGCACCGATTATCGCAGTCAAGCCCAGCCTTTTGACCTCACCCCTTGCACAATTTGAGGCACACCCAACCCAAAGTTTATAGTCTGTCTCCCTGGTGATTTGCTGTGGCAGCGTGACTCACAACGCCACATGCAGCCCCCTCCCAAAAGAGATGGATAAACACCAAAATACCGCCAACGGAGGAGTGGGTTGTGAAGGTGGCACAGCTCGCAGTGATGGCACAACTGCACTTTTTGATCAGGGATCAAACCATAAATACTATTCTCCAAAGCACCTGAAGGCAGGACAAGAAGCAACGGATGGAAACTAATCTAGGAGAAAAGCAACCTAGAACTAAGGAGAAACTTCCTGACAGTGAGAACAATTAACCAGTGGAACAACCTGCCTCCATTAGTGGTGAATGCTCCAACACTGGAGGCTTTTAAGAAGAGACTGGACAGCCATTTGTCTGAAATGGTATAGGGTTTCCTGCCTTAGCAGGGGGTTGGACTAGATGACCTCCAAGGTCCCTTCCAAATTATTATTATTATTACACTTCCATAAATGCCAGACAAATCCCTCACAGGCAGTTGTCGACTTTCTACAGGTCATTTAGTGACCATTCAGAATGACAACAGTGCCGGGGAAAAAAGCAGCTTAGGACCTTTTTTCCACCCCCCCACTTAATGACTTTTGCAGCATCCTCGTGGTCAGGTGATCAAAATTCAGACCCTTGGCAACTGACTCATATTTACGACGGTTTTATTTTTTTTATTCTTACAGAAATGTTTTCATTTTTTTACAATAACAATGCTTAGTGCCTAGTGTTCAGCGTGTTGTCTTGGTTCATACATTTTGGGGGAAAAACACAATAGTTAATTAACAGTCAATAATAATTAGCTTTTGTAATTCTATGATTAGTATATTAATTAATAGTATATTGCTTTGACCTTCCCTTCTCCCAATAGTATTCTCCTTCTTCAACCTTAAACAAATATAATTCTTAATATTTTCAATGCATAAATGGTTAAATATAAACTGTTTTTTTTCCATGTTTGTAGGAATAATAATCAAGTCCATGGATGACATTTTTTCTACCGGCTTGTGTTGTTTTTATAAAAATCATCTTATTAGTTCATTATATATCCTACTTTCATAATTCTTATTTAAACTTAATTTCCCGTTAATATTCAAACCATTCTTATCAGTTTATGACCGTTTTAGTGTCCTGGAGTCATCTGATCCCTTTTTGTGACCTTCTGACAGGCAAAGTCAATGGGTGAAGCTGGATTCCCTCAATAGGGTTTCCTGCCTTAGCAGGGGGTTGGACTATATGACCTCCAAGATCCTTTCCAACATCACTATTATTATTATTGTTGTTATTGTTATCATCATCATCATCACACTACTAATTTAATAGCTGCAGCGATGCACTTAACGGTGGCAAGGAAAGTTGTAAACTGGGTCAGCACCTACCCAAAAAATGTTCGGTTTAGCAGCGGAAATTTTGGACCCAACTGTGGTCATAAGTCGAGGACTCCCTGTACAAACCTTTTGCGGAAGAGTAATGAATCGGTGAATCGACCGATTTTGAAAAAGCGTTGACGATAGGAAGAAGGGAATTTTGTAATTCCGTTTAAAATTCCGTTCCAAAGCTGTAGCTTTAAAACAGCTGCTAAATGAAGGGCCGTAAGTTGAGGATTATCTATATTCCCTTTGTTTGACTTTTCTATAAACCGATAACATTGTTTTGGAGTTAAAAAAAAAAAAAGCAGATATGATAAGAGTTCAAAGCGGAGGTCTCAGAGCCATTATGTCGCATGGTTTCAACATTGATTTTTCCAGCTTTGGAAAATATGACTCCACTGTTGTGTATCTGAGCCCAGACGCTACTGGGTAACTCTAACCTTAACAATGACCACATTTCATTATAGGCTTAATTAACTGAGCATTCTTCCATGTGTCTGGTGAATAAGTCCGTCGTTTGCCCTGGACTGCATATTTATTTGCATATTTATTTCTGTGTGAATAGATCAGGGGTCCCCAATTTTTCTTGGTTGGTGGTCCGGTGCGAGGCGGGGTGGAGACGCCTTTATGTGCACGCAAATGAGGCTACAAGCACATGCATGAATGGGGTTACGATTGCGCGTGTTATGCAAAGGGGGCCAGGAATGCTGGCACAATGCTTGGGCAACGCTAGCTCCTGTGCACCACCGCAATGCAAGCACAAGTGGGGGAGTGTGTGCTCGCAGCGACAATGGCACCCATGTGCTGCTGCGATGCTAACACAAGTGCCACTAGCTAGTGCCTGTACAACACTCACGGTATTGCTAGCGTCCAGACACCACCGTGACACTAGCCTGAGTGGGGGAGTGTGCGCACACACACACACACGCATGCACTGGACACCCACTCAGGTGGCCCACAGCCCACGGCCCGGTAGTGGGCTGTGACCCACAACTTGGGGACCTCAGGCATACACAATAAAGTTTTGGAGACTTAAGACTGTCTGAATTAAATCCAATAACAGCCACATTTCTCACTTTTCAGGGAAAATTTGGCACAGATCCAGAGTGTCCTCGATTTCATGACCGATGTCGCAACTTTTTTTTTGTCGTGCTAGTTAAGCAAATCACTGTGGTTGTTAAATGAATCACACAGTCGTTAAGCAAATCCAGTTCCCTCCATTGGTTTTGTTTGACGGAAGCTGGCTGGGAAGGTTGCAAATGGCAATCACATGACCCTGGGATGTTGCAACCGTTGTAAGATGCCATTTGCCAAGCACCTGAATTTCGAACACATGACTGTGGGAATGCTGCGATGGCTATCTAAATGTGCGTACAGGTGCTCCTCAACTTTTTTTTTAAAATAAACTTTTGTGAAAGGTTTTACGACGAGTATAAAAAACTAAGAAAAAATGAATAAACAGAGGAGAGGAAAGAACAAAAAAGAAAAGTGAAGAAAGAGAAAGAAAGAAAGAGAAGAGAAAGAAAAAAGAAAGAGAGACAAAGGGAAAAGAAAGAAAAAAGATACAGAAAGAAAGAAGAAAAAAGAAAGAAAGAAAGAAAGAGAGAGAGAGAGAGAGAGAGAGGGAGGGAGGGAAGGAAGGAAGGAAGGAAGAAAGAAAGAGAAAGAAAGAAATAAAGAAAAAGAAAGAAAGAAAGAAAGAGGGAGGGAGGGAGGGAAGGAAGGAAGGAAGGAAAAAGGAAGGAAGAAAGAAAGAGAGGGAGGGAGGGAGGGAAGGAAGGAAGGAAGGAAGGAAGGAAGGAAGAAAGAAAGAAAGAAAGAAAGAAAGAAAGAAAGAAAGAAAGAAAGAAAGAAAGAAAGAAAGAGGGAGGGAGGGAGGGAGGGAAGGAAGGAAGGAAGGAAGGAAGGAAGAGAAAGAAAGAAAGAAAGAAAGAAAGAAAGAAAGAAAGAAAGAAAGAAAGAAAGAAGGAGGGAAGGAAGGAAGGAAGGAAAAAGGAAGGAAGAAAGAAAGAAAGAAAGAGAGGGAGGGAGGGAAGAAAGAAAGAAAGAAAGAAAGAAAGAAAGAAAGAAAGAAAGAAAGAAAGAAAGAGAGAAAGAGGGAGGGAGGGAAGAAAGAAAGAAAGAAAGAAAGAAAGAAAGAAAGAAAGAAAGAGAAAGAAAGAAAGATGCTTCAGTTTTCTTTTGCAGCAAATGTTAAGTACAATCATTTATGCTTCAGCGTGGTTATAATTATCAGCATATTGCAGTGAGAAACAGCTCTACCCATGTTTTGTGTGTCTGAGTTGTATTCCCTGAGTCAGCTTCTTTGTTCCAGCTGCAAGCTTTTATTATTCCATGAAATATTGTCCTTTAGCCAAAGGAGACAATTCCTTGCAGGCTTAAGGGAAAAGGAGTTGCAAACTCTGTTGTGCAAACACAGATCCGATGAGGTTACAGTAAAGGGTGCAATTTAAATCAGGTCATTATGGAGGGGGGGGGGAGTTAAAAAGCAAAATATGAAATCTGAACTGGCCTCAAGCAAAGAGCTGGCTTCCTTCGCAGACAGCATCTGAGTTTCCATAAACATGTGTTCCCACCGTTCCCACCGCTTGCTAACTTTAATTCAGTTGCGTTAAAGACCTGGTGGATGCATTCACATATGCTAAGCTTGGTTAGGTTTAACCTTGGTAAGTTTTGGGATTTTTTTTTAAAAAAATGGATTACCATGTCGTGAGAACCCAGTTCATTTCTTTAGGTTGCAGATGAATTTATTATGTGAACCCAGGAACTGTGTGATTCGAATAACCAGGTTGAACTGTGTTGTGTGAATGCAATGTAGTGACTAGGCAGGTTCTCATAATTTATTTAACCCTATCAGTTACAATTTATGTAAGGGCATTCATGCAACCTACTCAGCTCGGTTGATTTTAACCTGATAGGTTTATGTGTGGCTGAGTACATTGTGCGGAACCAGTCTTCAGGTTATTTCATGGTTTGTTTTATGTATTTGTGTATGTATGTATAAAGGGATGCAGTGGCTCAGTGGGTTAGGACGCTGAGCTTGTCGATCAGAAGGTCGGCAGTTTGGCGGGTCGAATCCCGAGTGGCGCGTAACAGAGTGAGCGCCCGTTACTCATCCCAGCTTCTGCCAACCTAGCAGTTCGAAAGCACGTAAAAAATGCAAGTAGAAAAATAGGGACCACTCCAGTGGGAAGGTAACGGCGTTCCGTGCGCCTTTGGCGTCTAGTCATGCCGGCCACATGACCACGGAGACGTCCTCGGACAAGCGCCGGCTCTTCGGCTTTGAAACGGAGATGAGCACCGGCCCCTAGAGTCGGAAACGACTAGCACGCACGTGCGGGGGAACCTTTACCTTTATGTATGTATGTGTGGCAAGCTGCCATGATAGACATGTAAATCAATGTCTCCTTAAGGAAAAATTGCTTTTTATCGACGGGTTTATAGGATATGTCAAAAAAAAAAAATAAATCAGGATGGGGACAATGATGGTAGGGTGCAAATTCTGTTTTTCGTGTGTGTCGCATCATTTTATACTTAATTTATTTCTACTGCCTTAATTGTTTTTATAAATAACTCAAAGCAGCAAACATATCTAATATTCCTTCCTCCTCCTATTTTCCCCACAACAACCCTGTGAGGTGAGTTGGGCTGAAAGTGAAGGACTGGCCCAAAGTCACCCAGCCGGCTTTCATGGCTAAGGTGGGTCTAGAACTCACCATCTCCTGGTGATTGGCCCAAAGTCACCCAGCCGGCTTTCATGGCTAAGGTGGGTCTAGAACTCACCATCTCCTGGTGATTGGCCCAAAGTCTCCCAGCCGGCTTTCATGGCTAAGGTGGGTCTAGAACTCACCATCTCCTGGTGATTGGCCTACAGTCCAAAGCCAGTTAGTTGCTGTCATGCCTAAGGCAGAATTAGAACTCACCATCTCCTGCAGATTAGACCCAAGTCGCCCAGCCAGCTTTCATCCCTATAATGGAGTCTCTTGTTGCTAGCCTAGTGCCTTCACCACTAGATCAAACTACCTCTCGTGATTTCTCTCATGACCCTAACGTCAGAGTTTGTCTAAATGAGAGACAGAGATTCTCTAATGAGCATAGAATAGATCATAACTTTTCTATGGAAACCCTGATCCAAAACTAAAACTCTAGCCCAGGGGTAGGCAACCTTGGCTCTTATATGACTTGTGGACTTCAACTCCCAGAATTCCTCAGCCAGCGTGCCTGGCTGAGGAATTCTGGGAGTTGAAGTCCACACGTCATAAAAGGGCCAGGTTTGAAGGCCCCTGCTCTAGTGATAGAAAACTGGGACTTTTCTCCCCCAGAAAAGCAAAAAACCATATTTTTCTAATCCTTCTTTCCTTCCTCCCCATCTTCCTTCCTTCCTTCCTTCCTTCCTTCCTTCCTTCCTTCCTTCCTTCTTCTATCTTCTTGCATCACCCATATTTAGCTGTCAGGGACTCAGAATGGATCAGCTCTCCCTTCTATCTCCTTTGCCTCTGAAAGTTTTTACGCGTGTTTAAAGATATAAAAGAATCCCTTCCATTTCTCTTCTATTTTTGTTTTTTAAAAGGTGATTCTTTTTTTTTTTTATACCTTCTGGGATTAATCCATCTTCCTAAGGTGGGGCAACAGATTTCCCAAGTTATCAGTCTCAGAGTTTCAGATGTAGAAAGCTATTATATAATTTATTCCCTTTCTGTAATTCCCCCCCCCCCTTTTCACATGTTAGTCATGTGAGAGTCCTGCCTTCCTTACATGATGGAGTTAGCAGGTAACACACTTAGCATGGTGCTGCTTCTGATAATAATAATAATAAGTTGGAAGGTACTTTGGAGGTCATCTAGTCCAACCCCCTGCTCAGGCAGGAAACCCTATACCATTTCAGGCAAATAGCTGGCCAGTCTCTTCTTAAAAACTTCCAGTGTTGGAGCATTCACCACTTCTGGAGGCAGGTTGTTCCACTGGTTAATTGTTCTAACTGTCAGGAAATTTCTCCTTAGTTCCAGGTTGCTTCTCTCCTTGACTAATTTCCATCCGTTGCTTCTTGTCCTGCCTTTGGGTGCTTTGGAGCTTTGGAGCTTGGAAGATAACAGGTGGAAGAATGAACTGCAGGTAATCCTCAACTTGCAATAGTTCATTTAGTGACTATTCAAAGTTACAACGGCACTGAAAAACCTGGCTTATGATTGTTTTTCACACTCACGACCGTTGCAGCATGATCAACATTCAGACGCTTAGCAACTGGCATGTATTTATGACGGTTACAGTGTCCTGGGGTCATGTGATCCCCTTTGGCGACCTTCTCAGCTAGCTTCCAACAGGCAAAGTGAATGGGAGAAGCCAGATTCGCTTAAGGATAGCATGATTCACTTAACAACCATGGTTTAAAAAAAGGCTGCAAAATGGGGCGTGACCCGCTTAACATCCGCCTTGCTTAGGAATGCAAATTTCAGATTCCATTGTGGTCGTAAGTCGAGGACTACCAGGTTTTTCTCCCGGAAACCTTTTTGCTTGATTGCTTGAAGACCGCTGTGTTAGATTAAAAGAAAATAAATTAAACCTTTGCCTGGTGAATAAATGACTAAGGGTTCATTTTACAGGCCCGAGTTTTGTAACCCTGGGAAAATTCTCTTTTCCTTCTGCTTCAAGAGACGCTGCATTTTCCAAGCTCCCCTGGGGCTCATGACCAAAGTTAGGTCAACAGTATTTTTGACTTTGGTTAGAAATATTTTGGTTCCCGATCCTTTTTTATTGATTGATTGATTGATTAGCCCTTGGGCCCTATCCAAGTGCCAAGTTCTAGAAACAAATTATTACTAAAATTTGATAAAAGCCATTTAAAATGGAATGAGAGAAAATACAATTTAAAGGGAAACTGGAATAAAATAAAATGAAATCGGAATAAAACGCAGTCTAAAACGAAACTGGAATAGAAAACAATAATTTTAAATATAGATTCCTGATCCTGTCTTCTCATCTGAGCTGAGCATCTGAAATGGAGAAGGAAGGACCAAGCCGTGGAAGAAGAACTGGAAAGGTGGTGAGATCAAAGTGGTCCCGTCGTGGTAGCACCACTTGAACGCCATCATCGGCGTTGACAAATTCGCCATCAGTCAATTGCAAAAGGCGGCCTTACTAGGAACTGCTTTCATCCTGCGACGAGATCGGTAATACCATCAAACATCCACATCTGCCTATCCCAGGTCCTTGGGGAGGACTCGTTAGTGAAAGGAATAGATTATTATTCAGAAATTTCTAGTGAGTCTACAGATCAACAGAAGAAGCCACCTGAAAAGTCATAAACTCTGACAAGTAAATTTCATACAACATAAGTAAAGCAGAAGTTGTAGCCAACCTAAACTGCAAGCAGTGGGAAAATAACGCCTGTAAGTTTAGAGCTCAATACGTAAGCAAGCTTCGTTCATAGAGTAGCAGATGGTGATATACAGGATGGGCACAAAGGGGGCTTCTTGGAAAAGGGGAGGGGGAGGGGGCAGTGGTTTTAGGCAGTCCGGAGTAGTTTTTGGATGATTAGGGAAGGGGCGTTGAGTGCGATAGGGGAGGGGGGCATCTGCCTCTGGAGCAGGATATAAAAATGTGTCAAACAGCTGTTTAAGGTGTGACTGAACTCCTGTGTGTCTTTCAGTTCACCAAGCCTTTGCAAATGCTTTTTTTTTTAAATAAAACTTTGTTGCTGGAATTCCAAGAGAGTTTGTTTGTTTGGGGATCTCGAGCCATGTTCCAAACAATGAGGTAAAGGTAAAGGTTCCCCCGCACATGCGTGCTAGTCGTTTCCGACTCTAGGGGCCGGTGCTCATCTCCGTTTCAAAGCCGAAGAGCCAGCGCTTGTCCGAGGACGTCTCCGTGGTCATGTGGCCGGCATGACTGGACGCCAAAGGCGCACGGAACGCTGTTACCTTCCCACCGGAGTGGTCCCTATTTTTCTACTTGCATTTTTTACGGGCTTTTGAACTGCTAGGTTGGCAGAAGCTGGGACGAGTAACAGGCGCTCACTCTGCTATGCGGCACTCGGGATTCGACCCGCCAAACTGCCGACCTTCTGATCGACAAGCTCAGCGTGCTAACCCACTGAGCCATCGCGTCCCCATCCAAACAATAGGTAGACAAAAATGCCAAATCCAGTCTGAATATCTGGCTGACTGTCCGATGAATAATAATAATAATAATAATAATAATAATAATAATAATAATAATAATAATAATAATAATATAATGATGATGATGATGATGATGATGATGATGGAAGGGACACCTGGTCCTTCTCTTCGTTAAACATTTATTTGGCCATGAGTGACCCTCACACAGGGCCTAGCCTTACACAACACCCACTACTAGCAGTGGGTGCCAAAGATTTAGCAGAGCCCTTGGCCACATATTACAGATAACTGATTTCTCTTCGAAGTATATTTTTAACTCAGCCATCCATTAACTTCTTGACTCTTAGACTGGAGAAAGATAGGACAGGCTCAGCGTACAGTTCAGCAGGCTACAATGATTGGGGATTAGAACTGCCCATCATCCTAGCTTAACCCGAGATACCCTCCTCTTGTTTTTATTAAGGGGTGGGGGATTTGGGGAGCAGGGTAGACAACAACAGCGTCCCTGGGACGCTGCAAATATGAGTCAGTTGTAAATATGAGTCAGTGGTACCAAGCATCCGAATTTTGATTGCGTGACCATGGGGTGGGGGGGAAGCTGCAATGGATGCAAGGGTTAAAAAGGATCGTAAGTCACTTTTTTCAGGGACGTTGTAATTTCGAAGGGTCACTAAACGAACTGTTGTAAGTTGAGGAAATGGAGGGGGGTGGGGAAAAAAACAGAATTCCAAACAGGGATTTTGGTGGTAGCTATAAAAATCAGCAAAGCCTTAAGAAATCTCCAGATTAATCAGATTACGCTTTAACGTCAAAGAAAGAACAAATGAGTAAAGAAACTCCATAATAGGGGTTTAATTGCAAATTGAAGTCACGTTCCCCTGGAACGCTGCCAGAAATCATAAATGTTTGCCCAATTGCACAAAAAACACAAACAGGGGGATTGTGGGGCGTATTACATCTGTGTGCTTGTGACAGTCATAACTTTGAGGATGGGTCCTAAGTAGCTTTTGGAAAGTTGGTCATTAAACCGTAAATTGAAGCCTACATGTGTTTTTCGCTTGCCAGATGTCTGATAACCCTGCTGTCTTTACTTAGCCATTCTGGTTTATAAATCACAGTTTGTTGCTGAGGAACTTCTCCAACAGCAGCCAGTTGCTTCCACCCTCCAAGTCATGTCGGGGAATGTCCCAAATTTATTCAGTTGGCCGTTTGGGGATCCGAAAAAGTTACCTGAGACTTTCAGATGACCTGATCCAGCCTTTTGATGGATAGTCCCAGATCCATTAAAATCTGGGGGTTGGATCCAGCAAGAAGATAAAGATTAGCCTTGGTGGAGCAGTGGGCTAATGCCTCCTTAAGTAACAGCAGCTGCCTGCAATTAGTGCAGGTTCGAGTCCCACCAGGCTCAAGGTTGACTCAGCCTTCCATCCTTCCCAGGTAGGTAAAATGAGGACCCAGATTGTTGGGGGCAATTAAGCTGACTTTGTAAAAATGCCGCTTGGGAGGTGGCCGAAAGCCCTAATAAGCAGGCACATACATAGAATGAAGGCTATTGCTAAGCACATTGATTTGTGCTTCTTAGATTGTAAGCCGCCCTGAGTCTTCGGAGAAGGGTGGGATATAAATGGGATCAAAAAAACCACAAAAAAACTCAGGTATCCCTCAAGACTGAGAAAGTCTTACATCTGCTTTAATGAGGCAGTATTCATTTCAGCCCCAAAATCTGAATTTAGCAGAATCAAAAACAAACAGAACAACTAACAGAATAACAGCGTTGGAAGGGACCTTGGAGGTCTTCTAGTCCAACCCCTCTGTCAAGCAGGAAACCTCATATCGATTTAGACAAATGGCTGCCCAATCTCTTCTTTAAAACTTCTAGTGTTGGAGCATTCACAGCTTCTGGAGGCAAGTGGTTCCACTGGTTAATTGTCCTAACTGTCAGGAAATTTCTCTATAACCTCTCCTAACCAGAATGACAGAGTTGGAAGGGACCTTGGAGGTCTTCTAGTAGTCCAACCTCCTCCTGCTCAGGCAGGAAACCCTACACTATGTCGAAGAAATGCTTGTCCAGTCTCTTTTAAAAACCTCCAGTCATGAAGCATGCATAACTTCAGGAGGCAAGTTGTTCCACTGATTGATTGTTCTAACTCAGGGGTCTCCAAACTTGGCCCTTTTATGACTCGCGGACTTCAACTCCCAGAATTCCTCAGCCAGGCACACTGCCTGAGGAATTCTGGGAGTTGAAGTCCACAAGTTCATGAAGGAGCCTTAGTTCCCCCATGCTATTCTGGGAGCTGAAGTCCACAAGTCATAAAAAGGGCCAAGGTTGAAGAACCCCTGTTCTAATTGTCAGGAAATTCCTCCTTAATTCCAGGTTGCTTCTCTCCTTGACAAGTTTCCATCCGTTGCTTCTTGTCCTGCCTTCAGGCGCTTTGGAGAATAGCTTGACCCCCCAACTCTTCTTTGGAGCAGCCCCTGAGATACTGGAAGACTGCTATCACGTCCCCCCTCGTCCTTCTCTTCATTAAACCAGACATGCCCAATTCCTGCAATGGTTCTTCATACGTTTTAGCCTCCAGCCCTCTAGTCACCTTTATTCAATTTGTTCAGCTTCAATTGTTCTCTGGTCATTTCTGGATTCTCCTGTCTGGATCACGGGGAGATTGTGCCCAACAAAGCTCAATTTTTCCCCCCTGAAAATGTTTTTTTTTGTTGTTGTCGTTGTTGTTGCCCTGCAAATTTGCAAATTTGCATCACTATCTAGTCACGCTTTTCCAGACGCGGTCAGAGAAGTTCTCCGCAGGAAGCAGAACACAGCTGGGAGATGCCACAGACTATTTCCAAAACAAGCTGGATGTGATCTAAGTTAGGACACCCCCATATAAGGACCGGCAGTTCTCGGGCGCAGACAGAATGTGACCTCCGGAGGTGGCGAACAGGTCAGCCTCCCTCCAGACGGCCGTGAGGATCTTGCAGACAAGGCAGGCTTTGTTTGTCAGCCCGCTTGGCTGGTGCACATGTGGGACAGAGCCACGGGAAGAGGTGTGACTTGATCCCAAACAGGACTCTGCTTTGAGTGGCCTGGGCAGCCCACATGGGATGGTTTTGGGGTTCGAGGCTGGCTGGAAACGGTTCTTCTCCCCTTCAGGTTGGTTCCACACAGCAGGCCGTTCCGTTTTGTTTTAAAGTTTTGTTAAAATTTATGGTAAGGTAAAATACAAATACAAGCTAAAATTGAGGTGGGAAGGGAAGGGAAAGAAAGGGGGAGGGAGGGAGGGAGAGAGGGAAGGAAGGAAAAAGGAAAGAAGGAAAGAAGGAGGGGAGAAGGGAGAGGAAAGGAGAGGAAAGGAGAGGAAGGGAAATGGAGAGGAGAGGAGAGGAGAGGAGAGGAAAGGAAAGGAAAGGAAAGGAAAGGAAAGGAAAGGAAAGGAAAGGAAGAGGTGAGAAGGGAGAGGAGAGGAGAGGAGAGGAAAGGAAAGGAAAGGAAAGGAAAGGAAAGGAAAGGAAAGGAAAGGAAAGGAAAGGAAAGGAAAGGAAAGGAAAGGAAGAGGAGAGAAGGGAGAGGAGAGGAGAGGAGAGGAAAGGAAAGGAAAGGAAAGGAAAGGAAAGGAAAGGAAAGGAAAGAAGGAGAGGAGAAGGGAAAGGAGAGAAGAGGAGAGGAAATGAAAGGAAAGGAGAGGAAAGGAAAGGAAAGGAAAGGAA
>JAKJMR010017705.1:260483-274935 GCA_024449315.1 Daboia siamensis | reverse complement strand
AAGAAGAAGAAGAAGAAGAAGAAGAAGAAGAAGAAGAAGAAGAAGAAGTAGTTGGAAGGGACCTTGGAGGTCATCTAGTCCAACCCCCTGCTAAGGCAGGAAACCCTATACCATTTCAGACAAATGGCTGTCCAGTCTCTTCTTAAAAACTTCCAGTGTTGGAGCATTCACCACCTCTGGAGGCAGGTTGTTCCACTGGTTAGTTGTTCTAACTGTCAGGAAGTTTCTCCTTAGTTCTAGGTTGCTTCTCTCCTTGACTAGTTTCCATCCATTGCTTCTTGTCCTGCTTTCAGGTGCTTTGGAGAATAGCTTGACTCCCTCTTCTTTGTGGCAGCCCCTGAGATACTGGAACACTGCTATCATGTCACCCCTTACCCTTCTCTTCATTAAACTACACATACCCAATTCCAGCAACCGTTCCCTATATGTTTTAGCCTCCAGTCCCCCAATCATCTTTGTTGCTCTTCTCTGTACTCTTTCTAGAGTCTCAACATCTTTTTTACATCGTGGTGACCAAAACTGGATGCAGTATTCCAGGTGTGGCCTTACCAAGGCATTGTAAAGTGGTATTAGTACTTCACGTGATTTTGATTCTATTTCTCTGTTAATGCAGCCTAGCACTGTGTTGGCTTTTTCGGCAGCTGCAGCACAAGGCTGGCTCATATTGAAGTGATTGTCCACTAGGACTCCGAGATCTCTCTCCCAGTTACTACTATCGAGCAAGGTACCACCTATACTATACCTATGCATTTGATTTTTCCTCCCTAAATGTAGAACCTTACTTTTTTCACCATTGAATTTCATTTTGTTAGATAGTGCCCAGTGTTCTAGTCTGTCCAGATCCTTCTGTATCTTAAGCCTATCTTCTGGAGTATTGGCTATTCCTGCCAGTTTGGTGTCGTCTGCAAATTTGATGAGTTCCCCATCTATCCCCTCATCCAAATCGTTGATGAAGATGTTGAAGAGAACTGGGCCCAGAACAGAGCCCTGGGGCACCCCACTACACACTTCCTTCCATGTAGTTGCAGTTCCATTGAGGACCACACGCTGAGTACGGCCTGTCAGCCAGCTACGAATCCATCTGGTAGTAATGCTATCTAACCCACATTTTTCTATCTTGTCAAGTAGTAGGTTGTGATCTACTTTATCAAATGCCTTACTGAAATCCAAGTAAATTAAATCTACAGCATTCCTCTGGTCCACTAGTTTTGTCACTTGGTCAAAGAATGCAATAAGGTTTGTCTGGCACGATCTGTTTTTGACAAACCCATGTTGGCTTTTAGTGATAACTTTGTTCACATCAAGGTGTTCGCTGATTTGTTGTTAGATTATCTTTTCCAGAATCTTCCCAGGTATTGAGGTCAGGCTGATAGGTCTGTAGTTTCCTGGATCTGTTTTTTTCCCTTTTTTGAAGATGGGAACTACGTCAGCTCTCTTCCAGTCCTCTGGTAGTTCCCCAGTATGCCCGGATGTCCCTCATGCAGAGACTGAAGCACACGGTTCCTTAATGAATTGGGGACAATAACACTGCTCCCACATAAGATGCAGCCTTTGTGAGCTGAAAGCTCGTGTCCATGTGTGAAGTAGCTCTGGAACTCTGGTCCAGGGCTATTTTCCAGCCACCCGGAGTGAATCCATGACAAGACTCTACTTAAAACCTTGTCTGCAGCAGTTTCTGCAGCCACATCCCCAGCATGGAGGGGAAATTCAGGCAAATCCTGAATTTTACAAAATGCAAGCTGCTGGAGCCAGATCTGGCTCTACCTGTGGCAATGGGAATCTGCTAAGGCCGTGGCCCATGTCTTTGCCATGTTTGTGAACCAGCCTCTAGCTGTAGGCTGACAAGAAAATAGACCATCTTAACATTCTATGGGACAATATTTGAGGCATCTGCCTATCTGTAGTAAATAACCCCAACAGTGGCTTGTGGTCAGTGAAGACCGTGAATTCCCTGCCATACAAGTAATCATAGAATTTCTTCACCCCGGCCACAATGGCCAAGGCCTCTTTGTCAATCTGAGCGTACTTGCGCTCAGCTGAGGACAATGTTCTTGAATAATAGGCAATGGGGGCTTGAGTCTCATTACTTGACAAATGGCTTAGAACTGCCCCCGCCCCATAAGGGGATGCATCACACGCAATGCATACAAGCAATGTTTCATTAAAATATGTAAGCACTGAATTGGAGGACAATAGTGATTTTACTGCCCTAAAGCTGTTTTTGTGAACCTTGGTCCACTTCCATAGGGTGTTTTTGTGTAAGAGCCGGTATAACGGCTCTGCCTCTGTGGCCTTGTTACGAAGGAATGCATGGTAAAAATTAAGGAGACCCAGGAATGCCTGAAGCTCTCGTTTGGACCTGGGGCTCGGTGCCAGCTGAATGGCCTTCAGCTTGGACTCGGCGAGGTGGATGCCTTCAGCATCAATACGGAATCCCAGGAACTCAGTTGAAGGGACCCCAATGTTACATTTGTTTCTTTTCAATTTAAGTCCCGCTGTGCGGAACCATTAAAGGACAGCTTTGAGCCTCCCTGCAAGCACCTCAGTGGACTCACCCACGATGAGCACATCATCAAAATAGGGGCAACCCCCGGAATTCCTTGAGTGTACGCTCCATAACTCCTTGGAAAATTCCTGGGGCTACACTAACCTCAAATTGAAGGTGTTTGACTTTAAAATCCCCCCTGTGTATCACAATTGTTTGTGCGGCCACTGTGGCTTCGTCCACAGGTAACTGCTGATAGGCCTGTGCCAAATCTAACTTAGCAAACATGGTACCCCCTTGCAGCAAGGCCAAGATGTGGCTAACGACTGGCACCGGGTACATGTGCTTAAGTGCCCGATTTATGGTGCACTTATAATCATCCTGACCTTGTGGTGTGATAATTGGGGTTTTCCATTCACCCCATCTACGGGCTGTAGTACCCCCTGACTGACTAGCTTGTCCAGCTCTGCATCGATTTTGTGTTTCAGTGCAAATGGCATTCTACAAGGTTTGATCCTAATAGGTGTTATGGCAGGATCAAGTTTAAAGGCTATCGGAAGGCCCTTGTACTCTTCCAGGCTAGTGTCAAAAACATCTGCGAACTTCTCACATACTGACGCCAAGTTCGTCACTTGTGTCCGGTGGATCCCAGTTATTTGGATGCCCAGAGCATCAAACCAATCAAGCCCTATTAAGCTCGTTCTCTGGCCCTCCACCACAATCACATCTAGGGCCCCCGAAAATCCCTTGAATTTGACAGCCGAGGTGGCCTTGCCTTTGACAGCTACTCGGGAATTCTGGAAGTCAGTCAGGATGATGTCGGATGGCCTAAGTTTGGCCCACTTCTTGCTTCAGTTGGACACAAACTGGAAGTCTCCATGGAAATGATGGATACAGCTGAACCAGTGTCCAGTTCCATCCTGGAAGGAATGCCTTGCAACTCAACTTGAAGGTGAAGTTTGGGCTTAAGGGGGTGGCGAGTGCCCGTGAGGCAAACGCTCAGATGGCTGGAGCAAAACCCTACTCTATGCGAACCTGGGGTCCCGGTACCTCTTCTGATTGGATTGTCTGATTGGCAGTCCTTCTGACGACCTCTACAGACTGATGCGATGTGGCCGGTTTTCCCGCAGGCCCGACCCATGGCTGTCTGGAACTGGCAGTCCGCTCGTTGGTGGCAGCCGCCACAGCCCGAACACCGAGTGAAAAGAACTGCCTTGTAAGGGGGCTTCAGTTTCTTGTTGTAGTGGCATTGGATCTTGTCAACTTTGTGGTCGAAGTTGACATCTTCTGGAAGTTCGGCATCCTCGTGTTGGATGGCTTCCTCGTGAGGAGTGCTTTTGGCAGGACTCAAGGCCTTTACGGCTCCAGCAGCAGCTTCGTCCACCAAGACTTCTTTTAAAGCTTCCTGGAGCAAGAGAGTCTCTTTTGCAAAATGTTTCTGTTGCAGCTCTCTGCTCCTTAGTCCACAGACAAATCAGTCTAGAAGCCTTTCTTCCAAGTCCGAAAATTAGCACAGGCGTGAAGCTTGTCTCAACACTGTGATGAATTCTGTGGCCGTCTCTCCGGGTTGTTGAACTCCTTGTTTGAAGGCATGCCTCCATGCAATCACAGACAGCTTGGGCTGGAAATGGTCACCAAACTGTTTCTTCAGGTCCGTGTAAGTAACGGACTCCAGCTGCGCTGGTGCAACTAAGTTCTCCGTGATGTTGAATGTTGCAGTCCCGCAGACACAGAGGAGTGTTGTGGCCTTCAGGCCATCTTCGGCGACTTGGTTGGCATGGAGGTAGTTTTTTACTCTTGAGATGTAGGATGACCATCTCTCTGGATGAGTAACATCAAATTCCTCAAGCTTTCTGACTTTCGCCATCATAGGGAAGTCTTCACGGCTCGTGCCTCTTGTTGCCTCATCCTGCTTCTTCTGTAGGCCCTGGGACTGGTCTGCAGGGCAGTGTGGTCGCTAGCATAGCTTGCTAGGCTGACAGAGGGGGGGGAATGAGGTCCCTGCCAGGCGCTTTGCTGGCCTCACCCCCTAGTGACTTTCAGCTCTTCCGAAGAAGCAGGATCCCACCTTCGTCGACAGTGTTGTGTAGTGAGTTCTTTGGAGGCAGTAAGTGAGATGAGAGGTTGCAAACAGGAACATTGCTTTATTGAGGCAAACAGGAAAAGAACTGAAACAGAGGTTTCTGTGCAGCTACTTATACGGTTGGCCACTAGGCGGCAGCCAATACGGTTTAAAGGAACCCATTCTCGCCCCAAATCCTCCAATGATCTTCTTGGAGACAGCTAGTCTGGTAAGTCAGTGACCCTTACACAGACACACCAATTGAGCAATCTTAAGCAGCATTCAAAAGACACATGAAAGCAGTTCAAGTAAATCCCAATACATTACATATCCAAAACTGGATGCAGTCTTTCACATTACTAAAGTAGTATAAAGAAGTACTAACACTTCCTGTGACTTTGATATTATCCCTTTGTTGTTCACCCTGTTGTCCCATGACTATTTTTTAAAAATATATTTTATTGATTTTTTTTTAACATAAACATCTTAATATTTGAAAAACAGTGTGTTGTTTGGGCTTATATTTACAAAGTAATCAAAGTAATCTGACTAGTCAGAAAAGAAGTTGCCTCGTCATGAATCTTGTTTACAATTCTTATTTAAATTTATTTAAATTTGTTTTCCCTACAATGTTCAAAACATTGTTACTGGTTAGAAATTTCTCAAGGTTAATTACATTTAAGTATTTAAGTCTATTTTCATATCTTAAAAAATAAGTGAAAAAAGACACCAAAGAAAAATAAAAATAAAAAAAAATCCATAATTAAACCTATGTTTAATCTTTAGATGTTCCATTTAATAAATCCAATCATCTAATCTTTTAACTCTATTCAAAACATTTTTCAGTTATCTATTAGAATTTTCTTAAGATCAATTACGTTTAAATATCTAAAACATTTCCTTTATATTAAGCATCCCAAACATTTTTATATTTTCCCATATCAAAAAAACTAAACACTTCCTTCCATGTAGATTCAGTTCCATTGAGGACCACATGCTGAGTATGGCCAGTCAGCCAGCTATGAATCCATCTGGTGGTGATGCCATCTAACCCACATTTTTATATCTTATCAAGTAGTAGGTTGTGATCTATTTTATCAGATGCCTTACTGAAGTCCAAATAAATTATATCCACAGCATTCCTAATTTTCTCACCTGGTTCAATTCCTGGTTCTATTCCTTGTGCCTGCATTATGTTGGATTCCAATATGATATGGTCACTCTCCAAATTCTCATACCTTCAACCCACTCCATCATTTCATCTCTATTAATGAGAATTAAGTTCAGTATAGCTGAACTTCTGGTTCAGAAGTCTCCTTTTGGGAGACAAAGTCATTTACTAAGTTTGACAGGAACCTGTTTGATCTCCCATTATATACAGAATTTGTCTCCTAGTTGATGTCAGTATAGTTAAAGTGTGCCCTTACTATCATGGTGAGATTTCTGCAGACCTTAGCTAACTGGTTAGCAAAACAATTCATTTATTTCCTCTTTGGTTGTATGGTCTATAGGATATATCTATGCCAATGACATTCTTTTTTTCCTTTGATATTAACGCAAATGCATTGAAGGTTTTCATCACAGCATTTCTGTAGAGATGTAGTTATTTTTATATATATAATTATTATTATTATTTATTTATTTATTAAAATTGTATACCGCCCTTCTCCCGAAGGACTCAGGGCAGTGTACAGGGCAATAAATATTAAAAACGAAGTACAAAAGTTAAAAAACAATTAAATATCATGCCCAGTATAAACAGTAATTAAAAAACCATATTAAAACCCCATCCCTTAACCCATCAAACCAGGCCGGATTGCTCAAATAAATAAGTTATTAGATCCCGCCGGAAGGAGCGAAGGTCGGGGGCCATCCGTAGCTCAACTGGCAAGCGGTTCCACAGGTCTGGCGCGCCCACAGAGAATGCCCTCCCCCTGGGGGCCACCAGTCGACATTCTCTGATCGGAGGCACCCTGAGGAGGCCCTCTCTGTGGGAGCACACTGGACGGAGGGAAGTTGATGCCGGCCGCAGGTGCTGCCGTAGGTAATCCGGACCCATGCCATGTAGGGCTTTGTAAGTCATCACCAGCACCTTGAATCTCACCCGGAGGGCAACCAGCAGCCAATGCAGCTCGCAGAGCAAAGGTGTAACATGGGAGTATCGGGAGACTCCCAACACAACTCACGCGGCTGCATTCTGCACCAGTTGGAGCCTCCGAGTGGTCTTCAAGGGCAGCCCCATGTAAAGAGCATTACAGTAGTCCAGACGAGAGATCACAAGTGCATGAGTGACTGTACGCAAGGCATCCCGGTCCAGATAGGGCCGCAACTGGCGCACCAGGCGAACCTGGGCAAAGGCCCCCCTAGTCACAGCTCCGATATGCTCTTCTAAAGAGAGCTGTGAGTCTAGGAGGATCTCAAGTTGCGCGCCCTATCTACGGGGGGTAATAACTCACCCCCCACGACAAGAGATGGAGTAATCTGAATTTCCCGGGATGCCGGCACGCACAGCCACTCAGTCTTGTCAGGGTTGAGCCGAAGCCTGTTCCTCCCCATCCAGACCCGGACCGCCTCCAGGCAACGGGACATCATGTTGAGGGCATCACTGGGGTGGTTTGGGGTCGAAATAAAAAGCTGGGTATCATCAGTATACTGATGATACCCAACTCCAAAACCACGAATGATCTCACCCAGCGGCTTCATATAGATGTTGAACAGGAGAGGCGAGAGGACCGATCCCTGAGGAACTCCACAAATGAGAGGCCTCAAGATCGACCTCTGCCCCCCTGCCAACACTGACTGCAAACGACCCAGAAGGTAGGAGGAGAACCACTGAAAAACTGTGCCTCCCACTCCCAACCCCCTGAGACATCGCAGCAAGATACTATGGTTGATGGTATCAAAAGCCGCTGAGAGGTCTGAAAGGACTAGGACAGAGGAACAACCCCTGTCCCGAGCCCGCCAGAGATCATTCACCAGCGCAACCAATGCCGTCTCCGTGCTGTACCCGGGCCTGAAGCCCGATTGGTGTGGGTCTAGAATAATCAGCTTCATCCAAGAACAAAGGGAGCTGCTGCGCCACCACGCTCTCTACAACCTTTGCAAGAAAGCGAAGGTTGGAGACCGGACGAAAATTGTTTAATATTGCTGGGTCCAAGGCAGGCTTCTTGAGGAGGGGTCTCACCACCACCTCCTTCAAGGTGGCAGGAAAGCTACCCTCACTCAAAGAAGCAGTTATCACTGCCTGGAGCCAGCCTCGTGTCCCATTCCGGGCCACATAAATCAGCCAGGAGGTACAACTACACCTCCTCTTTTATTAGGCCCTGTTTCTTTTGAACAGTTTAAATTTCTCGAACTGTATGTTCTGGTCATGAATTTCATCCCACCAACTTCTAGCAATGGAAACAATGTCATATCTGCCCTCCTGTACTAGGACTTCAAGTTGCATGTAGGCAAATATCACAGGAGCAAAACCATACAATGAAATTTGGAGCGTCGTATTAAAATCTTTGTATGTTGGATCATTCTGGAAAAATTTGAATTGAAGAAGCCATGATACAAATGCCCAAATGGGGATGGAGTCCAATTGTTGGTGTTACTCCTGATTGACCAGATCTCCTTCAATGGAACTCCTGTAGTTTCTCAGGCATATCCTAAGATGATGGCCAACAAAGAATGGTACACGCCATGATATCTCATGTGTGGTTCTCAGTCAATTTCTCCAATTTCTGGATGTGTATTTTCTTTCAGATTCTTTACTATTTGAGAAATGTTCAATTTAACAACTGTGCTGGAGATGAAGTCTCCTTCTCAGAAAATATACTGGGTTCTGCCTATTTTGACCTTCTCAACTGGATTTCCTTCCCCAATCAATCTTTTGTCCCCATGAAAGTTGGAAACGTAGATCCCAGGGCTGTCCCGGGCCAGGATTTCACCATTAATTCGGATGCAATTGTCTGGGCCACTAAGGTGAGCTGGAAGGAAATGCTGTAAAATCAGGGAAAGATTCATTCTTTGCTGGGGATGCAGAATATTCTTCTAACTTGAATAATGGTCAGAAAATATGGCAGCCATTTTGTGAATTAGCAGCTTTGCATGTAACACATTTGAGTTCTCATTTATATCAATCCACCAATGATTGGGATTGGGAAGATATTCTGCTTGAAATCCCACAATTAGAGAAGGCAACAGTGATTTCCAGGGACCATTCTCAGAATCGGAATCACAATAGCAGAGTTGGAAGGGACCTTGTAGGTCATCTAGTCCAACCCTCCACCCAAGCAGAAGACCCTACACCATTTCTGACAGATGGCAGTCCAGTCTCTTCTTGAAAGCTTCCAGTGATGAAACTCCCACATTCTCATTCAGTTAGAGCTTCATGATTTTTTTAAAAAAAAACACTGTAAGTCAATTTCACAAGCCTTCCTTTGCAGGAAGAGGTCCCAGTTGCAAATTCCAGCAGCCATTGGTGGGTTGGGAGTGACACTGGCCTGAATTCCATAGACGCTGTTCCTGGTTTCTGATAGCCAATGGTGAATCATTTCATTTGAAGACTTTCTGAACAAAGAAACTGGAATATGGAATGGAAATAGGAATGTAGAAATGAATGAATGAAGCATGTTCATTGCTTAGGCTAACTCAAGATATTTCTATTTTCTATTTTAGAAGGTGCCCTTTGCCAGGTGTGGCATGAAGAGGTGCCATGCAGGAGAGAAGACAAGTGTTCCAGAGGGTGAACCCGTTTGCTGCTACCAATGTGATGCTTGTCCAGAAGGAACTATTTCTAATCAGACAGGTAGTTGTTGTTAGTTGCAAAGTCATGTCCGACACATCGCGACCCCATGGACAACGTTCCTCCAGGCCTTCCTGTCCTCTATCATCTTCTGGAGTCCATTTAGGCTCATGCCTACTGCTTCAGTGACTCCATCCAGCCACCTCATTCTCTGTCTTCCCCTTCTTCTCTTGCCCTCAACCTTTCCCAGCATTAGGCTCTTCTCCAGTGAGTCCTTCCTTCTCATGAGGTGGCCAAAGGAATTGAGTTTCAAGGCCAAAGTATTTGAGTTTCAGGTAGACCAGACTTCAAATATAGGTCTTCCCGGATCAAGGAAGCCATTCAGTCAATCAAAATATTTTTACTATTGTTGTTACTTTTTATTAGATTGACATTTTATTACTTTGTTGAAAGAAAAATATTAGGTCCTGTTCCAAGTCAATAATAAAAAAATGGAGGCTAAGATGCTGGAAATAAAATGGAGGCTGCTTGGGAAAAAGAAGGTTCTTGCTTATTTAGTTGCCAGGAACTTCAGTGACACAGCATGTTTCTGGGGTGGCTGACAAAAATGGATCTGGGAGTGGGTGGGTTTTTATCTGAGATTCTTCCTGTTCCTTTGCAATGTACTTTGACCTGAGTTTGAATGTGCCCTTTCGGTATTCTAATGGTCGGTTAATCCTATTATGTCCTAAAGGTCACGTTCCTGTCCTTGGAGTCTTTGTTTTTCTAATCCCCTCAGCTCCAGCCTTCCTGCCCCAGTTTCCCTGAATGAATTATCAAATCTGCATTTCTAAAAGCTGGTTTCTGCTTGGGGCAAGGAGACTGGGGGCTGGTTTCTGCCTTTTTAATATTCCCCAAATATTTCCTTCTCTAGGTGGGTGGGTGGGTGCTGACTTCCAACAACGTTATGAAAATACAATATACAAAGAAAAATGAGAATAATGGGAAAGTAGGGGAGGGGAAAAAAGGAAGATGGAAAAAGTGTAGGATAAAATGGAAAAAACGTATTGCCTTTCAACTGTTTTTAGTACAACAAAATAAGATTCCAGCATACAGCACCAGGTTTCTACTTTTTCATAATACTATCTAGCCATTTGTATAACAACAAAAGGGACGCGGTGGCTCAGTGGGTTAAGACGCTGAGCTTGTTGACCAGAAGGTCGGCAGTTTGGCGGGTCAAATCCCGAGTGCCGCGTAACAGAGTGAGCGCCTGTTACTCGTCCCAGCTTCTGCCAACCTAGCAGTTCGAAAGCATGTCAAAATGCAAGTAGAAAAATAGGGACCACTCTGGTGGGAAGGTAACAGCATTCCGTGTGCCTTTGGCGTCTAGTCATGCCGGCCACATGACCACGGAGACGTCCTCGGACAAGCGCTGGCTCTTCGGCTTTGAAACGGAGATGAGCACCGGCCCCTAGAGTCGGAAACGACTAGCATGCATGTGCGGGGGAACCTTTACCTTTACCTTTACCTTATAACAACAAACCAATCTAATTAACAAAATTCGAATCAAAGTTTCATTTTGTTTCCCCCTCAAGCGCAAAGTCCAGAAGTGGTTTCCACATAAAAACACAGTTTGTTGTATTCTTTTAATTAAACCGGTCAGTTTAGCCATCTCTGATGACTCTATCGGGTTTTGCAACCAATTATCCATTGTGGGATAAGGTATCATTCCATTTTTGTGCATTTTGAGCACTTTTGCTGTTGTGACAGCACACAATCTCAAGCTGAAAGCCACAGTGATCATGGAAGCACCCAGTAAGTAAGCAGCTGGAACTGAAAAAATCCTTGTCTCTGACTAATCAATCCTCAGGATCATCATGAATGAAGGATGATTTGTCATTTTAGATGCCCCACAAATTGCACAGTGTGTCCTTTCATCATTCCTTTTGTGGGTTGGCCACAGCAGAAAGAGGGCAGTCATATTACCTCTGTAGGATAATGCACATGGCAGATACCCCTGAAATCCTTAGATAAAGACTCTTGATTTCAGACGCAGCTCACTGTGAACCCTGCCCAGAAGACCAATACCCCAACAAGAACAATGACTGTTGCATTGCCAAGAGGATCCACTTCCTTGCCTATCAAGAGACCCTGGGATATACTTTAATCTCTCTCACTCTTTTTCTTTCTGTGATAACATCTGCAGTCCTGGTGATCTTCTATAAACATCATGACACACCAATTGTCAAAGCCAACAACCGAGATCTCACATACATCCTCCTGGTCTCCCTCCTGCTCTGCTTCCTCTCCTCTTTCCTCTTCATTGGTCAACCAGGGAAGGTCACCTGTCTCTTCCGACAATCTGCCTTTGCCATTCTCTTTTCCCTTGCGGTTTCCTCTGTGTTGGCAAAAACCGTCATGGTGGTTCTGGCCTTCATGGCCACCAAACCAGGGAACAGGACAAGGAAATTCTTAGGAAAACCACTGACATACTCCATTCTCATAGTCTGTCCCCTTCTCCAAGCAATTCTTTGTGCCACCTGGCTGGGAACCTCTCCCCCATTTCCTAACTTGGACTTCCATTCCTTATTTGGACAGACCATCCTGGAATGCAAGGAAGGCTCATCTTTAATGTTTTACATTGTCCTTGCCTATCTAGGACTTTTGGCCCTTGTCAGTTTCATGGTGGCATTTCTGGCTAGGAAATTGCCTGACAGTTTTAATGAAGCCAAATTAGTTAATATTAGCATGCTGGTCTTTTGCAGTGTTTGGATTACCTTCCTTACTACCTATCTGAGCACCAAAGGGAAGTCCATGGTGGCTGTGGAGATCTTTTCCATTTTGACTTCTGGAGCTGCTCTCCTAGCTTGTATCTTTTCCCCCAAATGCTACATTATCCTACTTAGGCCAGATCTGAATTGTAGACAAAATATAATAAGAAACAAGAATCTCTAACTAATGGAAGCATAGACCACATTTATATTTGAGTCATATTTAGAAAGTGTTAAATTTTCTAAAAAAATGATGTCATGAAGATGAATTTGTCCCTGTAATAATTCGTTATCAAGTGCTACGATTAGTAACAATATACCTGTTTTCAGCAACACTCAGCCTTTTGTTTATCATGTCTTCAAAGTGTCCTCAGTGCCCTGCATGGAAGTAGAGCTTGGGGTTGAAGCTATGTTATTATTTGAAGGAAGACATTTTCTGATATTATTCCTTTTAATGGAAAATTTTTGAAATTTTAATGTTGTAAAGCAAATTCTCCCTAGGTGTTTTCGACAAATGCAAGGTGCCACTGCACTTGAAGCTACACAGAACCTTATGAGTTAAGATACAAAGAGTATGAAACTGGTCAAAGGTGACAGCCATTCAGGTAAAGATTCCTTTCAGGATCCAGAGATTCGACCTATTGTTTAACAAAAGATTCCTTCCTCTGATTGCCACTTCCAGCCTCAATGTTAATTAAGCAGGAAGCCAGTTGATAGGATAAATGAATGAAAAAACAATCCCATAAGCTCAGCAGGGTGTCTAGCAACCAAGCACCCTCTTTTGGCCATCCAGATAATTACAGCTCCCAGTAATTCCCAGAGGGTGGGCTCTTTTCCTGGGAAATCAAAGAAAATTGGGAATAGGTAAACACTTGACAACTTAATTTCCACTGCAACCTTCGATTGCTTTTTTTTACAACCTCAAATAAACTATGACTCAGATCCAAGGACTTGCTCTGTGTGTTCTTTGGCTGACCCTGCCTGGTTCTGAACCCAGAACTTTCTTCTATCAGGATCAAACTCTCCAAAAACCTAAGTCTATAAAGTACCCTACTGTCACCCCTGGTGCAGCTCAAAAATTGTGAATCCCACTTCTAACATGTCTGAGAGCTCAGTCTGCCTTCTACTGGTTGAATCAGGGAGAGCCCTAAAGTGTCATCTTCAGCATTTTCAAGGTCCCACAGGTATAGAGTTTCCATTGGATACAGTATGGAGTAGACAAACAACAAAAACACACACAGAAGCCAAAGAGGAATCCAAAGGGATTTGGAATAGCACCTCAGGAGTATGTGATTTAGAGAATCCATGCTATATTTGAATTCATTTGTTGTATATGTTATATGTCAAAGTACATTTTTATACAACTTCTTATTAACTTATTCTTCAAAAATATGTGGCCAGCTTGTTTATTCATTGAGTCGGGTTGATGTTTGTTCCATTAGCTTCTGACATGTCACAACGGGGCAAAATATGAAGGAAAGAAGCTTAAGATTGCCACTCATCATGAGTCACCCTAGTCGGAGGGCCAAGCAACTACACAACAGCCACCATAAATTTGCTTTGATTTTGAAAGATGAATCTCACTTTTTCCGGCTCGGTGTTGGCTTTCAGTTCTCTCATGGAGACAGGACACTTTATCCTTCCTTCTTCTGGATTAATCCCAAGGAATTTCCTCAGTGTGTGGATTTCATCCAGCGACTCCTGTATTTCTGTCTGTTAATGGCTGATTTGACAGAGTGGTCAAAGAGGTAGATAACTAGCAGAGGACATCCCTGGACATCAGCTAGCATTCAAAAGACATGCTGAAAACTCTTTAATTTCATAACATATGGACAGACCCAAATGTTGTTTCAAATGGGAAACTGTGACCATCCTAGACCAAATCAAATCCTACATTCCTGGAAGCCTGGCACTCTGACAAATTGGCTATCAGGAGGCACACAGACATACACACCATTCAAAAGAAATAATCAATAAGCCAAAAAAGAAACAAAGAGACCAAACACCTCCTTACCAACAATCAACACCCAGATGAACAGCGATTAACACCAAGATTAACATTAAACTAGCAATCAAGAAGCAAACAATAGCCCAAACAAACTCACAATAAACAGCCTGACCAAGAAAATATTAAGACCACTCCCATAAACACTGGCAGGGCAAGCCACTAGTATATAAGCTGAGAGCAAACCCCACTCCCTTCAAGCTCTGATAATGTCACCTATTCAGGTAATGAAACATCTGCCAGAAAACAACCAACCTCAGAGTGCATCAAGGATCCCACAGTCCTCCTCTGAGTCCTCCTCCTCCTCCTCCTCCTCCTCAATCCCACTCCCTTCTAGAACTGACTATGTTACCTAGTTGAGTAATGAAACATCTGCAAGAAAACATCCAAGCTCAAAGAGCACCAAGGACCCCACAGT
>JAKJMR010017705.1:222823-235905 GCA_024449315.1 Daboia siamensis | reverse complement strand
TAGATAGATAGATAGATAGATAGATAGATAGATAGATAGATAGATAGCAATGGATAGATAGACAGATAGATAGATAGATAGATAGATAGGTGGGTAGGTGGGTGGGTGGGTGGGTGGGTGTCAGACGGATGGACGGACATGTAGAAGGAGGGATGTAAGGAAGGAAGGAAAGAAAAAGATGGGAAAGGAGGGGTTGACAAGTCCATGAATAGAAAGAAGGAAGGGAGGAATGACAGATGAAATAAGGAGAGATAGAGAAAGAGGAGGGAAGAAGGGGGTTGACGAAAGAAAGGATGGATGGAAGGGAAAGAGGACTCTAGAAGGGAGCGAGGGAGGGAAAGAAAGGTAGGAGAGAGAGAGAGAGAGAGAGAGAGAGAGGAAATAAAGATAGGAAGGAGAGACGGAGGGAGGAACAGCTTCCACTAACGAGCAACAAATAATTTATTCCCTCCTCTGTCCAAATCGCCTTTTAAACCAGTGCTTCCCGAACCTGGATAAAGTACCCCAAACTGGGTAAAAGCGGTTTTTCTTTGGTTAGCAGCACACGCACCCCATTCCCCCATCATTACGGGGACCTTTAAATGGACTTAAAATGTTTTTACCTACGTTGGATTAAAAAAAAAAAAAGACTTAACTGGGAAGCGGTTTTGGATAGGGCAGGAAAAAAGTTTGGGAAACATTGCTTTAAAGTAAAACCATGTAGGTGCCCACCGGAGGTTCACTGGAGAATACATTTCCATTATTTTGGTCTAAATAGAATAGAATCATAGAGCTGGAAGGGACCTTGTAGGTCATCTAGTCTCTCTCTCTCTCTCTCTCTCTTTCTCTTTCTCTCTCTCTCTCTCTCTCTCTTTCTCTCTCTCTCTCTCTCTTTCTCTCTCTCTCTCTCTCTCTCTCTCTCTCTCTCACTCACTCTCTCTCTCTCTCTCTCTCTCTCTCTCTCTCTCTCACACACACACACACACACACACACACACACAAGCAGGAAACCCTACACCAGGGCTCTTCAAACTTGGCCCTTTTATGACTTGTGGACTTCAACACCCAGAATTCCTCAGCAAGACACGCTGGCTGAGGAATTCTGGGAGTCGAAGTCCACAAAGGGCCAAGTTTGAAGAACCCTGCCCTACGCCATTTCTGACAGACGGCAGGCCAGTCTCTTCTTGAAAGCTTCCAGTGATGAAGCTCCCACAACCTCTGAAGGCAACTTCTGTTCCATTGGTTGATTGCCCTCGCCATCAGAAAAATTCTTCTCATTTCTAGGTTGAATCTCTCCTTGATCAGTTTCCATCCGCTGTTCCTTGTCTGGCCTTCAGGAGCTTTGGAGAATAGGACGATTCCCCTCCTCTCCGTGGCAGCCCCTCAAATATTGGAAGACTGCTATCATGGCTCCCCTGGTCCTTCTCTTCGCTAGACTAGCCGTGCCCAGTTCGTGTAACCCAGGGGTGTCAAACTCAATTTCATTGAGGGCCGCATCAGCATTGCGGTTGCCCTCAGGGGGCCGGGTGGGAGTGGCCTACTGGGTGGGCGTGGCCTACTGGGTGGGCGTGGCTAGAGTGCGTGTGGCCTACTGGGTGGGCATGGCCAGCTCTACATCGTTGGCATCAAGGGTGCCTATGGGGGGCCTGGGCAGGAGTGGGACAGATCTGAGGGTCTCTGGCAGGAGGAGGGTCTCTGGGCCAGGGTCAAGGCAGTGGGGGCCGTTCCCTCCCTGTTTCCAGGATGGCTTTGCGGGCCGCATGAAACCACTTCACGGGCTGGATCCGGCCCCCGGGCCTTGTGTATATCTGGTGTAACCGTTCTTCGTATATTTTAGCCTCCAGTCCTCTAATCCTCTTTGGTCTCAGCCCAGTGAAGACGATGTCTTTCTTTTATCAATCGGAAGGCACCCTTCTCCTAACTTCTGACGTTCTGTCCTCATTCTGTGCAGGGCTGTCATGCAGAAAAGCAAATATTTCTCTCATTTTGCCGCTTCCGGTCTCCCCTTTCAGGCCTGCCAGATTTGATCCCTGATCCGTATTTTCTACAAGCATCCACCTACGTTGAAAAAGTCCAAATGTATGCCTTGGAATGCGCAGCTGAAGAAAACTGCCTGGCGAGGTAGGTAGCAACGCTTGCTCGGTTGGTGATACCTGTTTACACTGGGTAAGCCTTTCGGAGTCACCTCGTTTTGCACTGTCTCAAGGGAGAGTGGCAGATAAAAAATTAACAGAATAGGAAGGGACCTTGGAGGTCTTCTAGTCCAACCCCCAGCTCAGGTGGGAAACCCTATACCATTTCAGACAAATGGCTGTCCAGTCTCTTCTTAAAAACTTCCAGTGTCCGTGGTGGACACTAATCTGATGCTGAATTTAATCACGGCAGCGAGACTCTTAATAGGGCAATACTGGAAGAAGGAAGAACTGCCGACTATAGAGGAATGGACTTTAAAAGTTTCCAACCTGGCGGAAATGGCGAAGATTTCAGCATATTTGAAGGACCATTCGCAACAACGATATGTTGTGGAGTGGAAAAAATGGATTGATTACATCCAGAATAAATATGGGACTAAAAATTTTCATTTAGCATTTGAATAAGTATATTGCTTGTAGTCAACTTATAAGAGCTAATGTGCGAGACACTTAATAGTTTATTGTTATTAGTATATGGGAGTTTATGATTGTTTATTTTATTTTTATACCTTGTATCCAGCTCTGGGAAGTCGGGGAGGGGGGAGGGGGGAAGGGGAGGGTGAGAGGGTGGGATAGGGTTGGGAAGGGAGGGAAGGGCTGGGGGGTGGGATGTTAAAGATAAAATGTATTGAAAAACTTCAATAAAAAAAAAAAAATTCCAGTGTTGGAACATTCACCATTTCTGGAGGCAGGTTGTTCCACTGGTTAGTTGTTCTAACTAACTATTCTATTCTATTCTATTCTATTCTATTCTATTCTATTCTATTCATTTGTTCCGCTGATTGAATTTCTCCTTAGTTCCAGATTGCTTCTCTCCTTGATTAGTTTCCATCCATTGCTTCTTGTCTTGTCTTCAGGTGCTTTGGAGAATAGATTGAGCCCGCCCTCTTCCTTGTGGCAGCCCCTTAAATTTAATAAATAAATCTCAAAGTCCCAACAGTGATCCTAATAACCTTCCACCCACAATGCTTCCCCCAGCCCCGCCGCCCTGGTCTCGTCATGATGTCTTTGATTCTTCCACTGTTGTGCAGCCATTATCATTAGAAAAATCTCTCCTGGCAAGAAAAACCCAAAGTACACATATAGATTGGGTGAAACCAGGTTTAATAGAATCAGAATCAGAATAACAGAGTTGGAAGGGACCTTGCAGGTCATCTAGTCCAACCCCCCGCCCTAGCAGGAAACCGTATACTATTTCTGACAGATGGCAGTCCAGTCTCTTCTTGAAAGCTTCTAGTGCTGTGAGCTAACGGTGTGGGGCTGCAGCCAAAAAAAGCCAATGCAATCCTAAATTGCATTAACAGAGGGATTCAATCAAGATCGCTTGAGACACTAATAAAAGGTAAAGGTAAAGGTTCCCCCGCACACGCGTGCTAGTTGTTTCCGACTCTAGGGGCCGGTGCTCATCTCCATTTCAAAGCCGAAGAGGACGCACTTGTCCGAGGACGTCTCCGTGGTCATGTGGCCGGCATGACTAGACGCCAAAGGTGCACGGAACGCTGTTACCTTCCCACCGGAGTGGTCCCTATTTTTCTACTTGCATTTTTACGTGCTTTCAAATTGCTAGGTTGGCAGAAGCTGGGATGAGTAACAGGCACTCACTCTGTTACGCGGCACTCAGGATTCGACCCCGCCAAACTGCCGACCTTCTGATCGACAAGCTCAGCATCCTAACCCACTGAGCCACCGCGTCCCTTGAGACACTGATATCACCCTATAAAGCCTTAGTAAGACCACACCTAGAATACTGCATTCAGTTTTGGTCACCACAATGTAAAAAAGATGTTGAGACTCTAGAAAGAGTACACAGAAAAGATGAATAGGTGACTGGAGGCTAAAACATATAAGCAACGGTTGCTGGAATTGGGTATGTCTAGTTTAATGAAAAGAAGAACAAGGGGGGACAGGATAGCAGTCTTCCAATATTTGAGGAGCTGCCACAGAGAGGAGGGGGGCGTCAACCTATTTTCGAAAGCAGCTGAAGCCAGGACAAGAAGCAACGGATGGAAACTCATCAAGGAGAGAAGCAACCCAGAATTAAGGAGAAACTTCCTAACAATGAGGACAATTAGTGGAACAATAATTGCCTTCAGAAGTTGTGGGAGCTTCATCCCTGGAAGCTTTCAAGAAGAGATTGGACTGCGGGGCTTCTGGGTGGCAAGGCTCCGTCGACGGCAGCCATTTCGGCTGCCAGCCCCGCTGTCTCCGTAGAGCCGCCCAAAACAGTGACGATCAGCTGTTTGGCAGCTCGGAAGCCCGCTCCTCGGGAGAAGAGGAGGGGGTGAGCGCCCAGGCAGGGGTAGAGCTCCCTCAGACCACCAGAGTTGAAACTCTGGTGGTTGAAGGGTTGAGCCCCCCCGAAGCCTGAGTTTGCTCCGGACTCCGGGACGCCTCTGCTCCAGGGCTTTGGAGCAGAGCAGGACGCAGCAACCATCCCTGCCAGCGAGAGTGAACCTTGGATTAATTGGATGCAGGCAGAGCGGTGCAGGAGAACTTTGTCAGAGCAAGTATTTCAACTTTAATTCAGTAAACTTCTTCAAGACTTTTAAAAGTGAAAGTGCACAATAGATTTAAGTGGGTGAAAATGGCTGCCAAATCAATTAAAGTTACTAGAAGCGCGGGGGCTTCGCCAATCCAGCAATCTTCATTACAAGCTTTAATGCCCCCACCTTTGGCGCCCACACCCGCACCAGCTTTAACAATAAAAGACTTGCAGGATGTTTTGCAAGAGGCTTTGAAAAAGCAGTCCCAGCAATTAACCCAGCAATTAGCTGAGCTCATTGAGGAGAAGAATACAGAAGTGAGGGCAGACATCTTATTAGCATTTCAAGGAATGGCTGTTTGTATTGAACACCTGGACGAAAGAGTGGAAGAAATTAGTCAAAATAATATGAAATTAGAAGCCAAAATGATGGATGCTGAAATGTTGATGGAAAAGATAGACGACGATTTATTATTGGCTCAGCATAGAGAGATGGAGTTTGCTGTGAGAATTAGAGGGTTGAAGGAAGATTCTAAGGAAAATTTGAAAAAAGTAGTTTCAGAAGCCCTTGAACAGGTTTTGGGGCGCTCAGCAGAAGAGATTATGGCGGATATAGACAAAATATTTCATGTTAATTCCTGGATTGCAAGACAAAGGAAGTTACCTAGAGATGTGGTGGTGTATTTTACAAAGAGAGCAATCAGAAATGAGGTTATTCAAGCTTTTTATAATAATAAATTTACAGTTGCAGAGCAAGAAGTTTTAATTTTAAAAGCGATCCCTCCAAGAATTTTGAGGAGAAGGAAAGAATTTGCTTTCTTGGCAGAAGAATTAAGAAGACGGGACATCCAGTTCAGATGGGAGATCTCAGTATGTATGGTGGTGATGTATGCAGGCACGAGATATCGTCTTCTTACAGTTTTACAGGCACGTGACTTCTATACCAATATTTTAAAGGCAGTCCCCATACCACTTTCGGAAGACAAAAGTAAGAATGGTGAAGAACAGCGTCAAGCACATAGTGAGAGTCTGCAAGGTGCTGAAGGAGCTACGCAGTTGAAAGATGGAGAATTCCAGAAAGTTACTGGAGTGGATCAGATCTCAGTACCAACGTGGGAGGTCAGAGACCAAAGAATGACACGCGCTGCAGCTAGACGAATGAGACAGGAGCAAGATCAGCAGAAAGCTATGATTGAATCACAAAAACCTACTTATAGTGAAGCAGTGGGAGGAGCGAGGCCAAAGAGAGTGCAGGTGATTTTGGAAGAGGCGCTCCAAAAGCTTCAGGTTGCAAAAGATGGCGACAAAGCTTCTAACCTGGAATGTTAATGGTTTGAATTCACCACATGAGAAAGAAAGTATTTCATTATCTAAAGCAATTTAAAAACGATGTTATTTGTTTGCAGGAGACACACATTCGTGCAGCTGATCCAAAGTACTTGGTAAACTCTAGGTTGGGCACACAGTTTATTGCTTTTGCGCCTGACAAGAAAAATGGAGTGGTTATTTATGTTAAGAATACTTTTACAGCAAGTTTAATGGAAGCAGATAAACAAGGAAGATATGTTATAATTGAATTGTTAATAGAAGGCAAGAAAACGCTTTTGGTTGGATTATATGCACCAAATCAACAGCAAGGAGACTTTTACAAATTATTACACACCAAGATTATTCAATGGGATTATAAATCTTGTATTTTTATGGGAGATTGGAATGGCGTTTTGGACATACAAATGGATAAGGGAGGTCATTTTAAAAGCACGCCAAGTCATGCTAAACTGCCTAAATCTTTTTTTGAGATGAAGGATGACTTGGAATTTAGAGATGTATGGAGAGAAAGGAACTTACGAGAAAAAGACTTTACTTTTTTCTCCGACAAGCATCAATCATTTTCCAGGATTGATTTTATATTAATTACTAATGATTTTTTTTCTAGGATTAAGAAGATCAAGATTTGTCCAAGAACTATATCTGACCATAGTCCAGTGTGGTTGGAGATAGAAAAAGATAATGGAGGTAGACGGTCTTGGCGTTTAAATGAAAATTTGTTTAGATACCAGGAAAATGTGGAAGAGTGTAAAAAACAGATGAAGGAATTTTTTAAAATTAATATGTATAAAGGTACTTCTATTGAGATGGTCTGGGATGCAAGTAAAGCCTATATTTATTTATTTATTTAATTATATTTATATACCGCCCTACTCCCGAAGGACTCAGGGCGGTGTACAGGGCAATAAATATACAATATACAAAAATACAAAAATTAAAAAAAGAATTAAACATGCCCAGATAAAATGCAGATATTAAAAAAACCCATCCCTTATCAGGCCAGGCCGGCTTGTATGAATAAAAGCGTCTTCAACCACGACGGAAGGAGCGAAGGTCGGGCGCCATCCGGAGCTCAACCGGCAGCTGATTCCATAGCTCCGGGGCGCCCACAGAGAAGGATCTCCCCCTGGGGGCCACCAATCGACATTCTCTGATCGGTGGCACCCTGAGGAGACCCTCTCTGTGGGAACGCACAGGGCGGAGGTGTGTTAATATATTTGAACAATAAACATAGACGTAAATTGGAATTTAAGAGGAAAGAATTAGAGGATGAAATTAAGGAAAAAGAAAAGGCTTTAATTCTGAATCCATCTGATGGGAGGATTAAAGAGGTAATTACTTTATTAAGGGGTCAGTTTGATATGTTGATGGCAGACCAAGTGACAACTAACTTACGGTATGCTAGACATAATACTTTTTGTAAAGCTAACAAACCGGGTAGGTGGTTAGCTTATTTGTTAAGGAAGAAGCAGAGGGCTTGTAATATAGATAGAATAGAACATAAGGGTAAAGTAGTGTATCAGCAGGATCTTATTAAAAAGACTTTTGTTGATTTTTATTCTAAGCTGTATGTTAGAGATAAGATTAGAGATGTAGATATAGATGAATATTTGATAAATGCTAACATTCCTGTTCTTACACAAGAACAGAAAGAGGGGATGAATCAATTGATAACGGATGAAGAAATTTCTCTAGCAATTAAACAATTAAAAGTGGGTAAAGATGGTTTGACTGCCGTTTATTATAAAAACTTACAGTCAGAAATGGTGGAACCTTTAAGAGAATTATTTAAGACAATTCAATTGGGAGGAGTGCCCCCATCGTGGAAAACGGCCTTTATTTCATTGATCCCGAAGGAAGACCAGGATGCTACCCAAGCCAAAAATTATAGACCAATATAGCTTTTAAATACTGATTATAAGATATTTGCAAAAATTTTAGCTAATAGATTAATGAAGGTAATGCAACAAGTGATTCATAGTGACCAAACTGGATTTATAAGTGGTAGACAGATGAAGAATAATGTGAGGCATATTGTAGACCTATTGGAATTTTTGGAAAGAAATAATCAGATCCCGGCAGCGCTGGTCTTTTTGGATGCTGAAAAAGCTTTTGATCAATTGGACTGGCAATTTTTAATGAAGGTATTAGAGAAAATGGAATTTGGGGAAAAAATTTTACAACCTATTAGGGCAATATATCAGAAACAAACAGCTCATATAATAGTAAATAATAGTTTGACAGAATCTTGTAATATTGAAAAGGGTACAAGACAGGGGTGTCCGCTGTCACCTTTGCTGTTTTTTTAACATTGGAAATATTACTGATTAAAATACGAGATTCAGATAAAATTAAGGAAATTCAAATAAGGGATCAGGATTACAGATTGAGGGTGTTTGCGGACGATCTGGTTATTACAGTAACTCAGCCGGACTATTCAGTTGTAGAATTGATGGAGATAATAATGTCATATGGGAAAGTCTCTGGATTTAAAATAAACATACAAAAAACTAAAATATTGTCTAAGAATATGACTGTATTACAAAAGGTTGTTTTAGAAGAGCTAACGGGATTTGAAATAGTTAAGAAGATTAAATATTTGGGGATATATTTGTCAGCCTCAAATGTAAAGTTATATAAAAATAATTGTGAATTCTTATGGGGAAAAATACAAAAACAATTAGTTGGAAAAAAATTACAATTGTCTTTACTGGGAAGAATTGCAGCAGTGAAGATGAATGTATTGCCAAAATTTTTGTTTTTGTTTCAAATGATACCTATACTTAAAAAGGATTCAAATTTGGAGGAATGGCAAAAAGGGATTAACAAATTTGTTTGGGCAGGGAAAAAGCCACGAGTTAAATTTAAGATAATGCAAGATACGCGTGAAAGAGGTGGTCTTAGAATGCCTAATTTTAAATTATATTATGGGGCTGCTGCTTTGTCATCGATAAGTGATTGGTTTAATTTAACTCAAGGGAGATTATTAAATCTTGAGGGTCATGATTTGCTATTTGGATGGCATGCATATTTATTGTATGATAAGAAGGTGGATAATGTGTTTAAGATACATATTTTAAGGTATGCTCTGTTGCGAGTTTGGAAAAAGTATAGACATAACTATAAGGTACCATTTTGGGCAATACCTAAACACGCAATAGAAAATATAAATGTGGGATTTAAACATGATGAGACTACATACAAGGAAATCTTAAGTTTAGAAAGGTATGTATGGCAATTAAAGCGATATAATATTTTAAGAGAAGAAAAGATAGTTCAAACTTGGTTACAATACGGGCAATTACAGGCAAGATGGAAAGAGGACCAGAAAGCTGGCTTTTCGATGATTGATGAAAATTTGGTAAAACAAATTGGAGATCAAGGTCAAGCACATATTAAAAGGATATACAATACACTAATAGAAATTGATTCAGAAACGGAACTTGTTAAAGATTGTATGATAAAATGGGCTCAGAACTTTCAAGAAGTTATAACAATGGATACTTGGGAAAAGATTTGGGTTAGAAATGTAAAATTTACTCAGGCCCAAAATTTAAGAGAGAATTTTTATAAAATGTTTTATAGGTGGCATTTAGATCCTAAAAAATTAGCAAGTATGTATCCGAACTGCCAGCCTAAATGTTGGAGGTGTGGTTGTGAGGATGCAACATACTTTCATATATGGTGGACTTGTAAAAAAGTTAAAGCTTTTTGGATTAAAATTTGGTGGAACATGCAAAAGATATTTAAGAAAAGAATAAGGTTTTCTCCACAGTTGTTTTTGTTGGGTATTATTACAGATTTTACTGTTATAGAAATTAAACTGATGTTGAATCTAATTACGGCGGCGAGACTTTTAGTAGCACAATATTGGAAGAAGGAGGAATTACCGACTATAGAAGAGTGGACTCTGAAAGTTTCTAACTTGGCGTAAATGGCAAAGATTTCAGCATATTTGAAAGAACAATCGCAACAGAGATATATTGTGGAATGGAGAAGGTGGATTGAATATATTCAGAATAAATATGGGACTAAAAAGTTTCATTTAGTATTTGAATAGTTAGTGGATTTTTATGATGTATTATTAGTTAGTTATTATTTTATTAATATTATGATTATGGAGAGTTAAAGTGTAGAAAAATAAGTTAATGTTTTATTTTTGTTGTTAGTATATTCTAGCTTATGTTTGCATTGTTATACCCTGTATTTAGCTCTGGGAAGTCTGGGAGGGGGGAGGGGAGGGGAGGGTGGGGGAGAGGGGAGAGAGTTTTTTTGTATCTGAAAATGTATTGTAAAACTTTTAAATAAAATAAAAAGAAGAGATTGGACTGCCATCTGTCAGAAATGGTGTAGGGCAGGCATGTCAAACTGCCGGCCCATGAGCTGGATGCGTCACGAACCCGCGCCCACCCCCCTATTGCCTGCAATGGGGAAAAAGTTCCGATACGTCGCCTGACGTCACGTGACATCGCGAGTTTGACATGCCCGGTGTGAGATTTAAAAACCCAAAATTTGATCCTCACAACTCAGAGACAAGTCTGGTTAACAAAAACAAAGATTTATTGAAAAGAAATTGAAAATAATAAAGAAAATAATAAAGAAAGAAAGCGTTTGCAAACGCGGCCTCTTAGACCCTTCCCAAGTTGGATTGGGTTGGAAGAGCGCGCTGAGCAAGTTTCAAACCAGGCATTTATACTTTCTTTTCTCGATACATCCCCCCCCCCTTAAGAAACTTAAGTTAGTCTTTGAAGTCATTTAAATTTCTAAAAGATCTTCTTTGAATCTTTACTTCCAAAAGACTTATGGTAACAACTTCCTTACATCCGTCACTACAGCTATCTTGTTTTACTCACCTTCTTGAGGCAAGTATCCTTTTTAACATTTCAAAAGAACTTTGTTGATTACCATGTGTGAATTCTCTGTCTAAGCAGGAAATAGATGGCCCCCACATCTTAGTGTTACATTTGATACAATTCATTGGTGTTACATTTGGTACCATTTATAAAAGAATAACCTTTATTTATTTTCTTTTACCGGTGTAGGGTCTCCTGCTTGGGTTGGACTAAATGACCTACGAGGTGTCCCTTCCAACTCTGTTATTCTATTCTAAATGAGAAGAGAAGGCCCTGATCTTAGGGAAGATTGAAGGCGAAAGAAGGAGGTGACGACAGAGGATAAGATCGTTAGATTAGTGTCATTTACGCAATGAGGGTGAATTTGGGCAAACTCCAGGAGACATTGGAGAACAGGGGGACCTGGGGTCCTGAGGTCCATGGAATTATTATTATTATTATTATTATTATTATTATTATTATTATTATTATTATTATTATTATTATTATTATTTACTAAACTGCGAAGAGAGAGACATGATTTAGAGACATTAGAGAATTCTTGACATTCTCTTGGAGCATATAAGAATAATCACCTCTATTTGTGAGGAATCGTTGCTCTTCTCCATCCCAGAAGGTGGCAGGAGAAAGAAGTGGGGGGGGGAGGTCAAGCTATTCTCTAAAACATTTGAGGGCAGGACAAGAAGCAACGGGTGGAAAGTAATCAAGGAGAGACGCAACCTGGAACTGAGGAGGAATTTTCTGACAGTGAGAACAGCCTTGATGGAGCAGTGGGCTAAGGCCTCCTTAAGGAACACCAGCTGCCTGCAATTAGTGCAGGTTCGAGTCCCACCAGGCTCAAGGTTGACTCAGCCTTCCGTCCTTCCGAGGTAGGTAAAATGAGGACCCAGATTGTTGGGGGCAATTAAGCTGACTTTGTAATAATGCCGCTTGCGGGGGGGGGGGGGGGGAGGGTGAAAGCCCTGGTAAGCAGGCATATACATAGAATGAAGGCTACTGCTAAGCTTGTAAGCCACCCTGAGTCTTTGGAGAAGGGCGGGATATAAATGGAATTTTAAAAAAAAAAATTTAACCAGTGGAACAACCTGCCTCCAGAAGTTGTGTGGTGCTCCATCACTGGAGGTTTTTAAGAAGAGACTGGAGAGCCCTTTGTCTGGAAAGTTATAGGGTCTCCTGCATGAGCAGGGGGTTCGACTAGAAGACCTCCAAGGTCGCTTCTATTCTGTTATTGCACTGGTTCTGGTGCTGATTTTTGCCTATTGACTAGCAAGAGGCAGTGCATTAAGGGATGTTTGCAAAACTCACCCACCCACCCCCCGCCTCCCCAGCCAAGGTCTCTTCTTGCCAGTGACCGAGGAAAATTACGGTCCTAAAGCAGAATCAGGAATATTTTTTTCCTGCAAAATTTTGGGGTGGAGGAGAAAGGCATGTCCTGTGTTTACTTTTAGCCGGATGGTCTAAAGTGGGCAGGTCTGGTTGTCCCATTTAGAGATTCCAGCTTAGAAAGTGCCAGAATTAGGGAGCAGATGAAAAGAGGGTGGTTTCCTGTAAACACTTCGACAAAGTGGGCTGTGAGGCCGGCCAGGGTGGCATAGAAGGGTCACTCATGGCTTGCCACTTTTTGCTTGTTTGTTCAGCTGATGAATTGCCTGTTTGTCTTTCTCTAACACCCCCAGCGTTCCCGACATACTTCTTTTAGAGCAGTGTTCCTCAACCGTGACAACTTTTAAGCTGGGTGGGCTTCAGCTCCCACAATCCTTTAGCTAGGCAGCCGCAAGCGCTTAGCTTAAATTTGCCAAGGTTGAGTAACGCTTTTTTTTTTAGAGTTTGGGTTTAAACGGGGAAGGGAGATCCTTCAGCCTCCTGCACAGAATTCACACCAGCTGGAAGAATTCTCTTTGCATTTTCTCCGATGGGAGGTTTTGGGTTTGCTCTGCCCAGCAGGTGCTTCAGAGTAGAAATGGGGTAGTTGGGTAAAGACAGAGTTGAAGAAAGTTGAAACAGATCCCTTCTCTGTCTTTTAAAAAATTTGTATTTATTGAGGTGTTTACGTAAAAGTCAAAGATAAATTAAAAAGGAAAAGATAGACAAGGGGGAAAAAAAGAGGAGAGGGGATGGAAGGAAGGAGAGGAGAGGGAGAAAAGAAAGAAAAAAGGGAGGGAGGAAGAGGAAAGAAAGAAAGAAAGAAAGAAAGAAAGAAAGAAAGAAAGAAAGAAAGAAAGAAAGAAAGAAAGAAAGAAAGAAAGA